>CAUYRT010063219.1:0-28974 GCA_963574885.1 Lepilemur ruficaudatus | reverse complement strand
TTTTTTTTTTTTGAGACAGAGTCTTACTCTGTTGCCCAGGCTAGAGTGAGTGCCGTGGCGTCAGCCTAGCTCACAGCAACCTCAAACTCCTGGGCTCAAGCAATCCTTCTGCCTCAGCCTCCCAAGTAGCTGGGACTACAGGCATGCGCCACCATGCCCGGCTAACTTTTTCTATATATTTTTAGTTGGCCAATTAATTTCTTTCTATTTATAGTAGAGACGAGGTCTCGCTCTTGCTCAGGCTGGTTTCAAACTCCTGACCTTGAGTAATCCACCCACCTCAGCCTCCCAGAGTGCTAGGATTACAGGCGTGAGCCACCGCGCCCGGCCTCCTGCCTTGTTCTTGTACCACAACCATGAGGCATTGGGAAGGATCTATACATAGCCATGTTTCAGAATCGCCCCCCCCCCAAAAAAAGATGATTCCAATATTGAGAAAGAAATTAACTTTCCTCACTCTCGTTGAAGCCCGGTCCCTGTGTCACTGTTGCCTGGATAATGTCCCAGATAATTTGCAGAAAGTAAAGTTCCTTGTAGAAAAATCTCAACCCCCACCTAGTAGCTGCAGTTAGGCTTCTGCAAATGTATCTAGAGCCCGTGTTCAAATTTGAAAAAGGCATCTTCTGTACGCAGAGAGACAAAGATGCCTCTCAGAGGACCAGATCTACGGGGCTCACAGTTCAGTGAGTAGATTACACTTCTGTGCAAAAAAACCAAAAATGCTCCTTCCTCTGGTGGGAACTAATTTTGTGGCAGGCTGGATTTCAGCCTCTATCTGTCCCCAGACAGACTATTTTTTTTTTTTTTTGCAGTACACAAATTGCACAGCTGTGCATAGCAGCATGGGGATGGTTTCACAGGAGTTATCAGAGAACAATAGTTCAACATTAGCACATTTTTTCCAAGATCTAAAAAATTCTAGTCAGAAATAATAGCACCAGTGCCCTCTGAGCTTACTACATCATCACTCTGAGCCAGGTCATTCTCTACCAATTCCAGTCCAGGTTGTTTCCATCAACTTTCCTGTAACAGGTGGCGAAGAGCACATCAAGTTGAAGCCCCTGTTGCTTTAAGGGTCTACAGTCCAGGTCTTCCAGGAGCTACTGTTGAACAAGAGCATGCCCAAATCTGCAAGAATGAGCCGCGACTTAATGACATGGGACAGTCTAAATTCTTCCGTAGAAAAAATAAAACAAAACATTAATCCAAGCGAAGCCTATGCAGCGGTATAAATCTGCTACAATAAGTAGTAAATTTACCGTGGTAAATATAACACTTAAATCTTTGATCCATAAATTCTTTTCTTCAGTTGCTTCCCCGTATTCGTGTCTTGCCTGACCCACGAGGCTCTACTGTGTGATTTATCTTTCACTGTCCAAAGGGAAATGGCACAAAGATAAATTCAGGTTTTAACACTTTGTTAACAGAAATTCCTTGCAGTTTTTAAATGACAGTCTTCCTAACCTAAAACAGTAACAGCAATTTCAGCTCAGTCTTCAACTAGGGAAATCCTCACATGGGTCCCTGTATGTCAGAGAAAATTTTGATGAGAGACATAAAGAAGTAAAGTAGCAATGAATGAACTAAGTTTCTAAAGTGATTTTGAGAATAACAGAGCACTTTCTCTCTCTCCCCCTCTCTTTTTTCTTTCTCTTTTTCTCCCTCCCTCTATTGAAATCAGCTATGAAATATTCCCTCCTGCATTTTCACCGCTCTCATAAATGTGCACCTAAGGAGAAACATCCAAGATAACCTTGAGTTCAACAAGAAATAAGAGGATGATTCCAAGGTATAGATTATGTTATTTTCATGATTGCAATATAGTCAATACCCCATCTCTGATTTATAGTTGAACTCCTGGGAGTTGATTCCCATAATAAATGTGATTGGGCATCAGTGGGACAGAAGTGATTTTTTTTTCTTTATTTCAGCATATTATGGGGGTACAAATGCTTTGGTCACATAAATTGCCTCTGTACCACCCAAGTCAAAGCTGCAAGCGTGCCCACCCCCAGACAGCATGCATGGCACCCATTAGGTGTGAATTTACCCATCCCCCGAAGCGATTTTTTTCCTCATGTTAATTTTTCACAAATATTTCAGCAATTAAACCCAATTTTTCCTTAACCCCATTTCAGTTAACCAGAACGCTGGAGTATCCATGGTGAAAGAGATGCCATCTCCTCTAGTGCCTTAGTTATCTGTGTCCCAGATAGGAAACTTAAAGAAAAATCTGTTTGGGGATTGCAAAATTCCCTTACAATATTACCATTTTCTTCTTTTTAAATTTATGAATCCTGCTAACTACTAAATTTGTGCACTTTTATTTAGAGTTTAATATTTTCAGCCATATTTTTCATGCTGCGTAAACAATTAGATAGTTCTGTATTATGAAAATCTAGAGGACATAAAAAAGTTGACACTTGATTATTGAACCAATATTGCTACTTGGATCCATTTAAAATTATTAACCTGCTTTTGTACAGAGACGTCTCTAGCTTATTTTCTATTATGTATACAATGCAAAGTGAATTATTATTAAGAATAAAGCAATATAAAAGAGTGCCATTAAATTATAAAACCAATCATTGAGGATGTGCTAGTATCAGCAAATTCAATCCCAAGCAATTTTGATGAACTCTTATTGATTTATTATTTGTTATAGTTATTATCCCACTTTCCTTATCTACAGAAAAAGAATAGTAAAAGTATTTTTAATTTGCTAACTAAAAATTATAGAAATAGAATACAAGCTCCAAATATTTTCTTGTATATTATCAACATTTGTTGCCTTTATAAATTTTTCATCAGCTGAGATTTTCTCACTTAATTGTATATTTACTCATATTCTCCTTTTACTAATGAGAATGTAAACCAGCAGGTCACTTCTATGCTCTGTTTAATAAAGTGTCTCTAGCACCTCATGCAACTCTGACACATACTAGACACTTCATAAATATTTTTTGAGTGAAACAGTGGATAATGGAGTATAATATACTCTAGATCTATTAAAACATTCATTCATTAAATACACATTTGCACCTCCTAGATGTACTTTTATAAAACATGAAAAATTACGTTATCTTAAAGAGACATGGAGAATAAAATCAAATACCCATATGCTTAGTTTTTCAAGCATTGTAAGACTGATTTTACTTGGATTACAGATTAGATTTCTGATTTTAGAATCCATATAGGTCAGAAAAAAACCCTTTTTTATCGTCTGATAATATTAGCTCTGAGTTGAAGAAATACAAACATAATAAAAAAAGATCTGTTTAAAAAACTAAGAATGTTTTAAGAGACTTGATAAAAAATGTATCTATTTTTAAATGGTAAAATTTCACTATAAATGTTATGACTTCCAATGTTCAGTAAAAGGACTAAAAATTTATGTCTTCATTAAGATAGGAAAAAAATACAACCTGCTTTTAATTGAGATGTCTGGGTTGGTGTCATTTTATACACGAGTCATTCAGTCTAACCACAATTAACTAGCATTCTGCCAGCCAATAACTAACTCTCCTCTCAGTAATTGTTTATATGCATGCATCCATTTACGTGATATTCTCTTAACTGTAAATATTGGTCATTCTACTTTCCAAATCTATCACACAGCTAAAAGCAATTTTATCCTAACTTGGTAGTGTCATGGAAACAATGAAATATTAATGTAATTATCCTGTGTTCTCATTGATTATTCAGTCACTCATTGTCCTTGCGTTTACTGAGTGCCCACATTGTGTCAGACATTGAACGGTTTGCTATGAACAATATAAAAACTATTTCTTGCAATCACCTTAAAGTTTACATATCGATGGTTAAAATAAAATACTTCACTCTGAAATGGGAAGATATTTATTAACAATATACTGAGTCCCCTGATGTGTAGAAATATAGATTAACTTTGATGTTTCTTAAATTTATTTTGCTATATATATTTAAGGTGTACAACATGATATTTTCATATAATATACACAGTGAAATGATTACTACGGTTAAGCCAGTTAACATATCCCTCATTTCATGGAGTTACTCTTTTTGTGTGGTAAGAGCACCTAAAATTTACTCTCTTAGCAAATTTCTAGTAAAAATATTAACTACAGTCCTCATGCTGTGCTTTATATCTGCAGACTTACTCATTCTGCGTATTTGCAACCTTGTAGCCTGCGACCTCCGTCTCCCTATCCCCTCCCCTCCCAACCCACCCACCCAGCTACTCCCTGCGGTTCGTGACTGCCTTCCTACCCTTTGTTTCTATGTATGGCATTCCTGCCATTTGCAACGACATGGATGAACCTGGAGGAAGTTATGCCAAGTGAATTAAGCCCAACAAAGAAAGAAAAATACTGCACGATCTCTTTATAGAGGGAATAAAAAAATAACTGAATATTTTAGATGAAACTGGTCATCGAAATAGTTTCTATGATTCTAAAAAAAGGATTATATATGAAAACCAACTGCACTTAAAGTATTAGATCTTTTTTATTCATTAGCTGCTTCTCAGTTAATAGTTATTAATTAGTTAGTAAAACATAGGTACTACCTCAGCACAGATTTATGTTGGTTATTACTTCACTGAGTGTAAATAACAACGAACTCTCATTAAGGTGTGTGATTTGTGATGGATTACTGGAAGGTATTCTAAAAGTGATGTCACTAGACATCTTTATGAATAGGATTCTCAGGAGGTACAGTTTATGTGTGATGCTTTATGGGGAGGAAGACATCCATGTTATTCTCCAAGGTCACTTCTACTCTCTACACATGGCAGACACATTTGTAATACAGCGCAACTCTGAGGAGTGCTGGATCAAGGTTTTACCAGGTCGCGATTTCATCATCCAAAGTCAATGGCTGCTGTCTAAAGATTTGCAACTGCAGCAGAGACACTGAAATTTGTTACAAATGTCTAACAGTTCCCATTCCAACTTCTGCCATATGAAAGGATTAATGCCGTGCCATTTAAAAGAAAATGTTTTATCTTGCATTAACTTTCTTGATGATTAGTGGAGCTTTAATCAAGTAGGATAGAAAGACCAGCTATTTAAACTACTGAATACTGAAAAGGTCACGGTATGGTAGCACACTCCTATAATTTACTGTCTCCTATTCCATACTCCAAAAGTGATCACATTCCCTTCTCAAAGACAAAACACTAACTATTTGACAAAGTCACCGTACTTATTGAATCCAGATCTAATTTAGGTCAAAGCTGATAACATTATGAAAGCATGACTCTGAAGAATATAGCATAGTAGAATTAAATCATACTAAATTCAATTTACAACTGTGGTTAGCATTAGGCATGTGAAATTGGAAAAATCATGGGTTTATAAATCATGGGTTGCAAAAAAAAATGTTTGTAAAAACTCTAGACAGCACATGTGTAATTACTGAATCCTTCACCGTCCAGATGTCAGTAGTCCTCCAAGCGATTGCCACGGATGTCCTGTTAAAGTGAGCTGCTCCAGTCCAAGGCAACAGAGACTCTTCCTGGACCCCATTCTTGGGGTGATGTCCCATACTTTTCTCGTTTCTGCCAGCTCTTCTCCTCAGTGGTTTTCATGGAATACTCATACAATAGTAGCGTACAACTTAGGAATAAATAATTTCCAGGTAGCTACACAACTCAGACCTTTGAAATTACCTTTTTTCTTTACTCCCAGAGTAGCTGATTTTTTCACTATTCCCTGGAGCACGTGGGCTGTTTCACCCTCCCATCCACGGAGTGTAACTACTGTTTGTAGCTGCCTTTTTTCCATTTTGTGGATCCAAGCCTGGAGATGGGGTGCTTTTTTGGTATTTACCAGAAGCTTTTATTGTAGTTCTCTTCCTGAGAGATTATCATTCTGCAATTTAGTTGCAGAAAAATATATTTTATAGTTTCAATAATTTAAGAAAAGTGTGTGCAAGGGAGAATTGTAAGTGTTCATCTCACATAGTAACCAGATTATTAACAGAAATAAATTATTTTAAAATGATTTTGTTTTCAATTTTATCAGAGGGTCATAGAAAGCTTGTAATTTCAGTGCTGGTCCTTATCCCAAATCCCACTGTTCTAAACAAACACTTTGAACGCTTCTTACATTATTTCACCAGCATATCTCTAAATACATGCTGATTTGTTCTTTCTTGATTTGTTAGTTTTAGACGTCTTCTACTGACTTTTCATTATGGTACCTTAAGACGAGGCTGACACTGTGGCTCACGCCTGCAATGCTAGCACTCTGGGAGGTCTAGGTGGGAGGATCACTTGAGACCAGGAGTTCGAGACCAGCCTGAGCAAGAGTGAGACCCTGTCTCTGCTAAAAGTAGAAAAAATTAGCCAGGTGTGGTGCGGTGCACCTGTAGTCCTAAGTACTTGGAAGGCTGAGGCAGGAGGATCACTCGAGCCCAAGAGTTTGAGGTTGCTGTGAGCTAGGCTGATGTCACTGCACTCTAGCGGGGGCAACAGAGTGAGACCCTTACGCACCTAAATCAGAGCTATAGAGTCATAAGGAGTTAGTGACAAAGTCTCCAGGGAGTTAATAAAGGTTTTTAAACAAAGAACTGACTTGATTGGATTTGAATTTTAGAAAGATTATTAGAGGTGGGACTTGAAGGAGAGAAGGCAGTAGGCAGAAGAGCTGTCCTAGCAACACCTGTAATGTTCCGGAGAGAGACGAAGAACGGCCACGGTAGAGCAATAGTGAGGGAGAAGGTAGAAATGACAACGGCATCATTAGCTCGACAGTGCTCGTGTGTGCACGTATGTGCGTTTGATGACTCTGTTGGAGAGAAACTGGTCCAGCAGAAAGTAAAAATTGTGCATCGTACATAATGTGCACTCAACTTTTTTTTCTATTTGGCAGCCTTAAAAAAGTGGATCTGTCCCTGGGAAGGCTGATGTACCCACAGGTGTGCCTTTGGGGTGGGAGAGGGAGAGAAGGCCAAGAACAGCGTGATCACACGTGGTGGGAGGTGGAAAGTGAGCTCTCCACGATGAGTCCAACATAAAAAGAATAGAGCAGTAATAGGCTGGGGTTGGAGATTGAATTTCTCTCTCTCGGATTAGCAACTTGAATGTTAATAGATGTATGAATACAAGCCAAGACCAAATTAATCTATGTGTTTTTTTTTTCTGACAAGTAGGATGTTCACTTTTATAGAATAAAAAAGACTTCTAGAGAAATGATGGTTTAAAATCTTTGTGACTCTTTTCCAAGCCCTTTACCGTTAGGCTTGTAAACTATTTTATGATGCCATTTTCCCTTAGAAGTATATACTAGTTCACAATCACATTCTATATGATTCTTCCACGTTGCTCCTGCAGCGGTACTGTGCTTTGATTGTTAAATTACAATTCGAATTGCTTAATCTTCCAGATCCCTGTTTTAGTGGTCTTTCCTATCTCCTATCGTGTGTTGAAAGTAGCCCCTTTGTGGGTGTAAGGAACAAGTCGTTTTCTCTGGAGCTTTGCACAGTTTGGAAATGTGTACCAAGGAGTACTTCAAGTATTTTCCTAAAACTGTTTTGAAATGGTACTTCACATCATTCTTTTTCATTAAGACTGAGTTCTGTTTTAATGAGTTTTCAAAATGTATACTGAAGGCAATGGACAGTAACACCTAGTGACGAAGGCTGAAAATCATCACCTGAGTTTTTACTTTACCTGGGATTGATTTCCTTCCACGTGACCATTACATTTCCTGCAAAATCAACTGTCAGAATATCAACAGATGAAAAAAAAAAATTCGGATTGTAAAAAATGTAATATAAACTGCACCATTTAGTACAAGGATGTGTGATGTGAGAATTTTTGTTATTGAAGAGGAGATAAAGAAAAAATTACGTGTCTTTCTTTTGAAACTACATCTACCATAGTTCTCAGAATTCAAAGACACCCTCAGAAATCTCCCAGTCTCTTTCCATTCAAGACAACAAAAAATTTAGTGATAAGGAAATTTATGCTGTGAAGTAATATTTTTAGCTAGAATGTTTCACTCCTGAGGAAGTATGGAGCACTGCCTAGAGCAAAAGTTCTGTAATCATAAAGAGCAAGATCAGACCCAGCTGAGCTGCTTAATTTGTCCGAAGACCAAGATCCTTAGCACTCTGTTCCTCATTTATAATGTTTCTGAAGTATCTTTTTGTCCTGAGAAGTGAAAAATGTACACATAGCATCTATAACTAGGTCTTATTTAACTGAGTTTAGACTTCATGAGAGCTAAAACTATTATTACTGATTTATTTTTGTCAGAATTGGGGAAAGTTGGAAGTAAAAAGAAAGTGGTTTGGAAGTGAATTCATTAATTGGATCACAGAGGACACATTTTTGCATCTGAAGGAACTGCCTGCTGGAGACTGTTGAGGAGGATGACAGATAAAGATAGTATGATAATTTTAAATTATCATTTAATTTGTCATTACAGATTTTAAGTTATCATAGTCATTTTGAGTGCTTTATCTACTGCCCCAATTGACCAAAACTTCCTTGAAGGCCAGGACCGTGTCTTATTCCTCTCCGGAAGGCGATGTGGTGCAGAGGATGTAACACAGAACTTGCAAGTATGTGGTACCTTCTCCCAGTTCATCAGCTGGGTGACTTTCTTCCTTTTGAGTAGTAAAAAAACTACTACCAAGGGAGAATGGGTTTTCAGACACATACTTTTAAATCTTTGTTTCCATGTATCAGGTCAGTTTTCGATAAGAAAAGTCATCGTGTTTCCCGACATTTTGCATTTTATCAGTTATTTTTACAGTAACTCAGAATTCTTTTCACATGTAAACACAAATATGAATATTGAAGGTATCTCTCTCTGCTCAAGGAGCAAAGTCGTGTACTGACCGCCTACTTACTTACACAGGGATCAACAGGGGAGGGTGTGATTGGGAGAAGGTCGGATTAGCCCTGGGGCATTTTCCATCTGTAGGAAAATGACCACCACTTAAAATTTTCCGTAGACTGGGGCTGTGTTTTTCAGAGGATAAGTGATACTATAGTAGTTATAGAATTTAAAAACACTGAAAATAGCACAGAATGGCAGAAAATCAATAGTAATAGTTTATTCATAAGGCCGAGAGTATAATTAGTTGAGTCTGACACTTTCTGTACATCACAAATTTCAGGTTCCACCGAGGACCGGCAGATGGATCGCACAGAAGCTTTAGTCAGCAGATTCTCTTTTCATGAAAAATTACCAAAAAGATAAACACTTCTTGAATGCCCTCTTTTTTTGTTGATTACTTTAAAAATAAAATCCTTGATAAAATGTCAATATAAATACACCATTAATTCATTTCTTACCTTTCTTATAAATATGCTTTTCAAAATATCTCTCCTGTTTACATATTTTCATATCTATGTTCCTAATTCTCAGGGAAAGTCATTGCATTGAAGAACATTTTCAACTAATTTTCAAGTATCTCTATTAGCCCATGGGGTGTGATTCACTTAGCTTATTTTTTTTTAATAAGTCACAGATTAAATGAAGCCACAATCGTCTTTGAAGTACAAATGATACTTGGAAAGTAAATGAAACGGAACACTTGCAGGTAAAATATGGGAGTCAAAGAGATTTAAGGTGGGAATCAGAAATTACTTGTGGCTGGTGTCCTGGGTAAGCCTTAGAATCGCATTCTAGAAGCATCCAGGTCTTACTGCATGGCCTTGCATCTAAAGAAAAACTTCCCTAGTTTGATGTAGTCTGCAGACATCTCAGCATCATCAAAACCCGAGAGCGCTTACAGCACTAAGTAACTACCTTTGCAGACCATAAAAAACGATGGAATTCTCCTTGGAGTCTAGATCACATCTGCTTATTTTCTGAAGTTTTTACTGCAGGGTTACAGAAGGAATAAACATCTATTAATAGTTAAATCTAATAAACTGCATACCTTATGGCTGATTCCAAAGACACACGGTGCTAGTATATTCTCTGAAAGCTCTGCTTCATTTTCTACAAATGATTGTTTATATTGGTCCCCTTGTAGCCCCTGGTGGAGGTTTATAAGGCGCTATGTCATTTCTGTTGACTTGAGTGGATATTTATACACATGCTCCTGTGGCTTCAGGTGTTTTCATTATGTGGTCGGGAATTTGGTGTGCATATGCAGAAAAATGCTGACGAGTCATTGCACTCATCTGCGGCTCAGAGAGAGAGGATGACGGGTCATAAACCCAGATATTTAAACAAACAACCAGAAGAGTTTATTTCTTTCGGGCTGGATCCCTGGACATTTTTCTTTCCTGAAAATGAAACAGGTAGCAGGAGGAGTCCGATTAATAACTCCCTTCCATATCATATTTACTTGTATCATTGTTATTCCATGAGGTAGAACAAAAAATCAGTGTAATTGCTTTATATTTATTGAACTCTGACTCTATGCCAGTCTTCTAGATGATCATGTGAATCAAGGCATTTAGTCTCCAGCACCAACCTGTGAGGTAGACACTGATATTAGTTTGATTTTTAGATGAGAGAACTGAAGCACACAGTTGATAGTAATTTGCTCAACTTCACACGGTTGGTAAGTGGTGAGTTTGAAATTCATGCCTGGAAAATTTGGCTGTACAACCCACTTGGTTAACTAACATCCTCTACTGTCTCTCAACAAAAGTTGATACCTGCAAGAGCAGAATGATTTAATATTGGAGAGGTGAATGCTCAGCTTAAAGGAATTTGTGAGCTTTGCCCAGCCAAATCAATCCATAAAAAAATTTATCTGATTTACAAAAATCATAAAGTAGGTTAATGTAAGAATTGATACAAAAAAGATAACCATACAAAGTAAGAGAAAAAGGGTGTAAAAATTGACAATAAATACTACAATATATCAATTAATTATATGTTATAAATTTTAAATGAGATAGTCTTCTAAAAAATTTCAACACAAAATTGTTAAAACAGAATTATTAAAAGTAGTAGATAATTTAACTAATAGAATAATTGTCAAAATATATGAAAATGGTACATTAAAAAGCCACAATACTATTACATGTTCACTGGTGAAATCTTTCAAAGTGAGAAGAAAAATATAATTATCAAGTTACATTGTCTGTTCTAACTCATGAAAACAATGTGAGATTAACAAATCATTATCTGAAGTTAATATAATATAATCCCAAATTTGGTAATATGTTAATTAAAATAGAAATAGCCATACTGAGTTTACACATGTACATAATAAAAAGTCAAATAGAAAAACTGATAACTAGAATTAAATATGATTCAACATTACCAAAAAGCATTTGATTCAAGAACACAGGTTACTAAGTCAACAAAAAATCATTCTATCAATTTAATATATGCTCAAATGAATAACTTTAATGACTCATCTGAAGTTTTAAAATTGGATTTAATAGTATTAGAATGACTCTTTGTTAATAAAATGTTAAAAATAAAAATTTTAAAACTGTCTCTTTATATTAAGGAAAAATAATTCCCGCTTCACCATTATTATGTAATATGAGATAGACACTTTGATCAATGGTATCAGTCGGAAAATGAAATTAGGAGTAATAAATAATGGAAACAGAGAGGTAACTATACTATGTAGCACTGTTGTTTTATCCCTAGGAACTAAAAATAAAATCGGCTTATAATGAACCTGAGTTTAGTGACATAGTCATAATTTTATAAAAGTTAATATTCCGGCAATACCAAACCTGAATGATGATGAGCCGTGAATAGTAGCCAAGCCGAGACGTGAGAAATACAGGTGGTGTTGCGGTGGTTAGGGAGGCTGGCTTGTGGAGGGAGATTCCCCTTGAACTAAGAGTTAAAGGAAAAAGGAAAGAGCTGGTTGAATTAAGAAAGGAGACATCTTTAGTAAAGGGGCATAAGTAAAACTTGACATTTGACTGGCTCCCTCTTCAATATTTTATTTTTTGAAGGTGTTTGTAACACCGTCCTCTTTTCTCTGACTTCCCTGTGGTATTCTCTCCTGTGGGTTCTGACACATGACACATTTTATCAAGTTCTGCACACTTCTTGTATCTTAATACTGTTGACCTTTATATTCAATTATTTGGAATTAATAATAAATATATCTGTCATTTTGTAATTAAGAACTTTGAGAGACTGTATATTTCTCCAAATGTAAGTTCAAATAAGGTTTTACATTTTCTTCACTTTGACCAGAGTCTTAAATGAACAGATGACAGTCTGGACTATGAGTGTACAGGGGCAACCTAATTATTCTCAGAATGTTTTCAATTTAATTCAGTTACCACTAATGTAACACTCCTCCATGCTGTGTCCTGTCTTTTACAGAGTGAAGGGTGAATGAACTGAAAAAACTCTTAATAATTCTTGTTTCTATTTTGTTTTACTTCATGTTTTTGAATCCAATACGACTCTGAACAATATGATTTTTTTCCCATCTCTTTTAGGCAAGCAGCAGTTTTAAAAATAGCAGTAAACTCTAATGTATACAGTGTAAATGTATGTGTGTGTGTGTGTGTGTGTGTGTGTGCGCTCATGCAGGCACATGGGTTTAGCCAAGGAAATGAATTGCAACTTGGCTCAATTCCAAAAAGGAGATGGATCTGGGAACCATTAAAAGAAATCCAAGTACAAAGAAAGCCTGCACCATGGTCACAAGTTTCTATCACTACTGTATTTATATGCACCCAAATAAGGGGTTTCATGAAGTGAATTTTTCTGTCTCCCTGCCTCCAAATTCGTATGTTGAAGCCCTAACCTGCAATGTAACTATATTTACAGATGGGGTCTGGAGGAAGTAACCTTTATGGTTAAATTAGGTTATAAAAGTGAGGCCTTAATCCAATAGGACTGGTGTTCTCATGAGAAGAGGAAGAAACACTGGTGACCCTCTCTACCACATGAAGACAGCAAGAAGGTGGCCGTCTGCAACCAGGAGGAGAGCCCTTACCTATCACCTTGAATCTCAGTCTATAAAACTGTGAGAAATAAACCTCTATTATTTAAGCCACCCCATCTACTACATGTTTGGGTATGCCATCCTAAGCAAACCAATTCAGGGGGATATTTTGAAATTAAACTATTTCAGAAAGCCCTCGCCCATTAAAAATAACAAAACAAAGGAGTGTATGTCATGCCATGATGCTATACATATCCCATCCTAAGGTCCTAAGGACACACGTAACTATATCTCTCACGAGAAACCTACCTACACACTCAGTGGGTAGAAGTGGAACCACCGATGAACAGACCAGAGACCGGAGATTATAGAGAAGATAGGGTTTAAGTTTTAATGAAGAATCACATGGATTCCAAATCCAGAAATACTTGTTTCTGTCCTGAAGTCACTTCTAGATAGTTTAGTATGCCTTAATTTGACGTTTTTGGTCTTCATAGATGGTACGTGTTAAATTACACACAACACACA
The DNA here is from genome assembly GCA_963574885.1 of Lepilemur ruficaudatus. Classification (NCBI taxonomy): domain Eukaryota; kingdom Metazoa; phylum Chordata; class Mammalia; order Primates; family Lepilemuridae; genus Lepilemur; species Lepilemur ruficaudatus. Next base: position 15,618 of record CAUYRT010063219.1, on the reverse strand, counting down.
CACACACAAAGAGAAAGAATATGTATGATTGTGCTTTTTGGAGAATACACAATGTCAAACATTGTGCCTTATCCAACAAATACTGTGAGGTGATATCTTTCACTCTACTTTTTTTTTTTTTTTTTGGAGACACAGTCTCAGTCTGCTGCCCAGGCTAGAGTGAGTGCCATGGCGTCAGCCTAGCTCACAGCAGCCTCCAACTCCTGGGCTTAAGCGATCCTCCTGCCTCAGCCTCCCGAGTAGCTGGGACTATAGGCATGCGCCACCATGCCCGGCTAATTTTTTCTATATATTTTTTTAGTTGTCCAATTAATTTCTTTCTATTTATAGTAGAGACGGGGTCGCTCTTGCTCAGGCTGGTTTCGAACTCCTGACCTTGAGCGATCCGCCTGCCTTACTCTACTTTTTGAAGATAATAAGCTGAGGCACAAAGATATAACTTGCACATGATCCCATCGTTTGTGAGTTAAATAACAAGAATTCACGCCCAATTAGAACAGCAAAGCCCACAGCACCGGATGAGATTGAGCTACACTGTGGCCCTCATACCACAACTCTCGCTAACTACAAAAGTTCTGCAGAACACGTTTGATAAGCAGTGGATTATTCCAGGTGAACCTTCTAGTAAGGCTTTATTTGGCATTTGGCGTTATTAGCAGTAGCAATTATGAAATAATTTGATTCACAGGCTGCTGCTGCTTTCAATTTGGAAGGGAGCATCTCACTGAATTAACCAGAAAAAAATGAAAATATGATTGATGGTATTATGTATAGATACCAAAAAAAAAAATTGTGTATGAATGAAGACATGTAAGGGATGGAGCCATTTACGGACGGACTGCCTGTGCCCGTGTGCTTGTCCCTCATCTCTGATGCGCGCAGATGACGACTCTGCCCATCTTCCGGTCTGCTCACGGTTCCTGCTTCTCTGCAACATTGGCTCTCCGTGACCCCCCATGGTCCCGGCGCACTCCAACCCTCTCAAAATACCTCCCCAGCTTCATCCCCGAATACAAATTGCCTCATTACCTTGATATTTGCTAGATCCGACTTCAACATCGGGGAGAACATGATTAGACTATTTGAGCTCTTTTTGTGTCAAATCTCATGCCAGGGCCTGCCTGTCTCAAGGACCAGCGCCTTGGAATCGCACGGCGTCTAGTCTAATGCATGGTAGCCAGAGGGGAGGGGTGGTGGGAAATAAGGGCCAACGACAGTCACATCTTAAGCTGAATTTGTGCCTACGCATCCAGTTATGTGTTCAGTGACATTTATTAAGCACCCACTGTGTTTCAGACATCGCTCCAGGCTCTGAATTCCAGCAGTGGTCAAAACGGAATCTTGCTCCAGTTTTGGTCGTATTCAAGAAGACAGGGGTGCGCAGCGAACACAGACATTTAGTGTGTCAGGAGGTACGGGGTTCTCGGTGGGGGTACAAGCAGGACACAGCTCTGAACCGTGACGGGGCTGCTGCCATGGCTAAAGTGATGGGAGGAGACTTCTCTGATAAGGTGACGTCTTGCTTGAAAAGAGCCGTCAAGGTTGAGATGCAGGAAGCCGTGTACCCGTCTGGGGGAATGTTCTGGGTGCCGTGCGATGTGGGCATGAGCAGCGTGTGATGCAAGCCAAGGACGACAGTGTTGCTATAGTGGAGAGTAGCAGGAAAGTGATAAAAAATGAGATCTGGACGGTCGTGGGATTTTAGGACTTTGAATCTGACTGTTTTAGATGGAAGCCTATTTGAGTATAGGAGTGAAGTTGTAGCATCGACTGATTTATGCTTTTAAAGAAACATTATGATGGTTGGCTGTGGAATATTTAGTAAAGTGCAAGACAAAGGAAACTTCGCTATAAAGTAGCTGCATTAAAGTGGATAATGCAGGTAAAACCATTGCAATCTTGTCTATTTCAATTACGTAGAAAGGCGGACTGATTGAATCCAGCATATAAAGTAAAATAACCTTCTACATTGAGTATTTATAGTGTAGACAAAATAGTCTCTGATTTTTAAGAATGCATAGTTTAGGAGGATAATAATAACAGGAAACTTTTATATTCGTGGAGAGCACTCCCCATATCCTCATGAAGCTCAAAATTTGCCATTTCCAGTTAATTCCTTTTGCTAATGCATTATGAAGAGTTCTGTATGCACTCAAAGCATGACCTGTTCATTTCATGCTCATTAAGAAATCGATGTTTTTAGAGTAAATGTTACAAATGAATATTTAATTTAGTTACAATTAAGAATGTATATTTACAGAACATTTCTTATTAATTAACACAAACCCAAATGGCTAAACATAGAAAAGTTTGACCTTCTACTGGAACTATTCCATTGGCTCTGCATTATTTTTAAAAGTACAAGAACGTGATACAACCTGGCCATATTTCCCTCTGCAAACACATCTCTTCCTAATGAGGTCCCACTCCCCAGGTGGTTTGCAGCAGGTTCAGTTCTTCGCATTTCTCTGCAAAGAGTCAAACACTTAAATACCAGCTGATTCTCAGGAAGGTTTAATATCCAGAGCAATTCCGATAAGCTGCTGTTATAACATGTTTTCCAATTCCTACTCAAAATGGCAAAAATGAGTGACTTTCCTCAAAATAAAGCCTTAAGTACAAATATAAACATCGTGATTTTAGGTATACACTTGCACTCTGGCCCTAGGAATCACAAATTAGAGGAACAAACTGCATCTTAATTTAACCAGCTTGCTCATTTTTTTTCTCCTTAGGCTTTTCTTCTCATTAAAAGCCAAGATTGATGTCAAGTAATTGCAAGCTATGTCATAAAATTTTTACTAAACCAGTGAACTAAATTGTGAATGTATGTGTTCACTAAAGCCAGGAGAGTAAGGAACAGGTCACAGCCTGCTCCTGGATGCTTAGGGAAAATGTCTGTGTTCTTCTCTAAAGAAAAGATTGCAAACGTATTTTGTCCACGGTATATTTAAACACACATTAATTAAATACAACACTTAAGCCTCCAAGTCCCAACTGCAGACCAGGATGGTTTCACAGTTCTCTTCAACCCTTTAGGATAAATAACCTGCCAGCCAAGCCACGAGCAGCGCTTATATTAATAATGTTGTAAGCAGTGCCCATGGCTAAGACAAACTGTAGACATTTCGCTAAATATAGAGTCATGAAGAAATAAGCGGTAACTTCATCTGCTATTTTATCACCAATAAACAATATTTTCTGGATATTGAAATTGGTCTTTTGTCTGTTATACATTAGCCATGGATAAGACTATTGATAGGGCCATAGCTATGTTCTTATGAATGTTATACATTCATGTTTTGAAAAGGTTGGCAGAGCATTGGTACATAACATTGCTAAAGCTACTAAGTAATTGATCATCGTAGATTTATGCCATTATGTACTTAAGTGACAGCAAGCTGTTTTCTTAAATGTTAATTAAGGACCTTCTCAATTTGTGAAACTGTGCTGTTTCTGTGCAGCACTGAACTGGGCTAGTCATCACCAAATAAGTTCCTCTGAATAAATCGGGTCTCACTGCTGATCATTTGCTTTTTTGTCATTGAAGGATAGTTTAGAGAATACCACTCCTGAAGAGACTGGGGAGGCCGGATAGCCACAGGAGGTCTCTTCCAACCTTACGATTATTGAGAAGATTGAGTGATACTGTCTCTAAATATGAGAAAAGTTTATTGTCTGTACTGACAATGACTTTTTATGAGACTCACTAATAACCTGCATATTTCATTTATCCTAATTACCCAGGGCATACGAATTTTCAAATATACAAATGCATCACATAAAGAGGACATGTTTTTGAATGGTCTATCAGATTTAAGAGAGCTGCAGTTTCTTATATTCGAACTTACTTTGTTAGTGAAAAGACTTTTCGGGCTTCATTTGGCAGTCTCTGAGTTCCAAACACTGGGCTTCTGTTACAGTTTGCAGCGGCAGTGACAGTTTGTGATTCTTCTAGTTTTTAAAATATACATCTCTTTTTCTTTGATTGGCTTGTCTTTAGAAGGAATGTGATTCTTCATTTTCAACAGTATTCAATACCCGAAAGGCATTAAAGGTACATAAAAACAAGACTTGGTTTTCCTTGGTTCCAAATTTGTCAATTTTCTTTTTTTTTAATAAATATTTTGATGCTCTCTTTAAATTTCCCTTATAATTCTTGGAATTATTTTTAATTAATTACGCAGTCTTGCCACATCTTTTCACATGAAGTATATTTTTCCTCCAAAATATAGTCATCTAATTATTCACTGGCCGCTTTCAAAATCCCTTCATATTTGCTGGTCTCTGCACTGTCAGTGAAATCTTCTTATAATAACATGAATTCTTAAATGTGGAAGCTTTAAACTCATTTTTATCAGAAGGTTTTGGACACTTTTAGGTAATAGTTTTTATGTTGTAGATAAGGAAAATGAGTATTATTTCTTTCAAAATATATGCAAATTAAACAAACATATAACTTTCCTGTTTTCCTACCTTGGCTATATTGAGGCATTTTGGGGGGACAAGGGTTTATTTATGTATTTGGTTATACATTTTGTATTCTGCTTGGTTCCAGAGTATAGTACTTTGAAATCTAATATGATCAGAGCAAAGATTCTATAAACAAGAAGACAGCAGGCAGTTTGGTTTGAATATGTTTAAACAATGACAGAAGTTACAATGTTAACTAGTGTTTACTGCGGGATTACTATGAGACATTAAGGGTGCTACGTACATTATAAACATTAACATTTAGTTCTCATAGCCCTACGTGATGAAGGTAGAATCTCAGTTTCACAGATGAAGTTTTTAAGACAGAGTGAAGTTAAAAGATTTGACCCAACTGACTTAGTAAGTTATAAAGCCAGGATCTAAACCATGATCCGTTCTTGTCCTCTTAACCTTTATAGAATATTTTTTCTCATTTAATTTTGAATTTCTGGGCTGTCCTGTTATTTTATATAACAGAAATGTATAGACCCAAAATTCGTGTTGCTTTTTTTTTTTAAAGAGAAAACAAATAAAAAGATATTTAAAAAACATTACAAAGCAGGAAAATGCTAACTTAATAAATAACAGGCTATGGTATAGTAACTAAATACTGGGCTTAGTGTCAAAAACTTGACTTAAATTCTTACTCTGACTGTTGTTACAAGGCATCCCGAAATTTCTGAGAGTGCTCTTTTCTTTTGCTGTCAAGAAAGGGTAACAACAGCTACTTTGTAGGGTTTTTGTAAATATGACATTCAATATACAGTACTTTAAAGCTTTCTACAGAAGTGACAATTCATGATTTCTTTTATCAACATAACCTTTTCTTATGTCATCTTATGTCTTACCTAAGACTGATTTTAGACAATTTACTTGACACATTTTTGCTGTCCTCCTGTTAAACACTAAGTGATGTACAAGTTGGGTCAGATATGTGATCGGGGTGATTTTGCCAGAACAGCTAGAGGCTTTTTGAGCCTCTCCCCTGATAGCGATGGTATGCATTTGGAAAGCACTTGTAACAGATCTTAGTGATAATCAGGTTAAAACCCTTTCTATATACATAAAGAAACAGATGTGGAGGGGAAAAAAGTCATTTGCAGCAGACTTGATTAGTGTCCAAGTATTCTCTCTACATGACCTCTTCCTGCTTAGAACATTGTGGGGCTATGAACAAGGAAGACATTAACTGGTTTTTACAAGGTAATAATAATAAGTTACTTGACAAGTTTTTTACAGAGGAAAGCAATTATCATTTATGAGTTAAAAGATGCCTTGGGATTATTGCAAATCATACCATTTTGTCTAGGTATAGCCTTGCTGAAATGTTATTTATTGATTGGTATGATGGTGATTTATTTCTTTTAAAACATTATGCTCTAAATGCATTCAACAAATATAATCATACCAGACATTGTTCTAGATGCTTAATAGATGATAGGAGGGTGGACAGTATAGGGTATGCATTCAAGGTGGACTTTCATTTTTCAATCAGATTTGAGTTTTGGTTCATTTCTACCCGTAAAGCTGTGAAAAGGTGAGAATTATAGCTAGCAATTTTAAATGGATCCAACTTATTACATCTGCACATAATTTACTGAGTGTCTATTATGTATCAGGCAGGTTTTAAGCATTCTTTATGTAAAAATACTTTTAACCCTGCAATTGTCCATCATGGTTATAAGCATTCTTACCTTTACTTTATGAATAAAAATACTGAAGAGAAGATAATTTAAGTCACTTGCTCAAAGTCACACAGAAAATACAGGGAAGACCTAGGATTCTAATCTTTGTATCTGTCAGCAGGTTTTTAATCATTACCGTATGCTCTGTCCTTCCCATTATACAGCCGCCATTTAAGGATTGAGTAGAGAGAATGTTTGAAAGCACTTAACATAACACATGTCTGATCTTGAGGGCTCTGTAAGGTTGTTTATTATTATTATATACGAAGGCAATCGCACTAACCCTTATGTATCACTGAAAGCCAAATGGAAAACATATAGGACTAGATGTGTCCTACGCCTTAGCTTGCGTTACGACAGTATCAATAATCTGTATTTTAAAGAGCAAGCGGAGAAAACGCGACAGGGTCTTTTGTCCCAATGAGCTCCCTTATTCCCTCTGCGCTGTTTCTGTCGCTGTTCCCCTGTTCATTAATGCCTCCAGGAGAGGGAGATGTGAGTCAGGGCACTTTTGTGGATTTCAATTATTTACTTCAGCAGCACGTATAAAATACAAGGATTTAAAAGAAGAAGAACATGGATATGAAACATATTGTTTAAAACTGGCCTCAGGCACTTAAAGATTCCTATTTATGCCAGCTGTTCCCCCCATGGCCAGCTGTAATTGAATCCCTCGTGGTCTCCAGGCCACGTCATTACTCTCAGCCAATGCTGGATATAACCTGTCAAAAATATACCATTTAAAAAGTTTCATGAATAGGAAATTCTGATACAAAAGATGCAAAATCCTCAAATTCATCTAAGCATTTTAGAAACTCAGAAAACATCCATCTTTCAGTCTGTTTTATCGGCTTTCATTTTTTCAGTGGTGGTTCTTGATATATATTGGCCTCAATCGCTGCAGAATATTAATTCCCCCAGGTTTATGGTACATTCAAAAAGTTCCATGATGCTCAAACCATGGGCTAGAAATACATATCTTCATTTCGCTGATGGTTTCGGCCTGCTGTGTTCCAAATGGATGATAGTACTGTTTTAGGGTTTCAGTGTTGTTTATCGAAGATCAATCTGTTTGGAATGGCAGAAAAGCTGAGTTAAATTCATCTTCTTTACTTTATTCCCCACTTTAAATATTTGTCAAAGACAGCTCATCTTACTAAAAGCAAAGCCATTCTGAGCTCTATATATGCATTTGCAAATAAATGAATAAATAAAGCTTTATAATGTTCTCAACTGAAGTTCTTTACATGGTTTTTGTTGAAAACCAATTAGTTGAATTTAGATTTTCAATTAATGCTACAATAGAACTATGCAGGAAGCCACAAAATATTAAAAAATTATACAATGTATGATAGTTATTATTTCCATTTTTGTTTTGTTTTCTGGAGTAAGCTTGCTATGATATTGTTCTGAAAATTATAGTTAAAACAAACTACTGCATTCTGCAACATTTCTAGGGAAGATAAATTATGGCGCTACTCCCTTCTCTTCCTCTACAGAGTGGAAGCACCTTTGTGCTGTATTTGTAACAATCACTAGTGAAACAGAAAATAGATATCAATTTTATTTCTATGTGCAAACACCCAGCAACTCTCAATGCAAGGCTCTTTCCTGAAAGCTTGATTATAGACTTTGGTTTATAATGACGATAAAAGAGGAATATTCTTTTTTTCCACTCTGCATCTAAATCTTGAGGCTAGTAACCTCAGATGTACCTGGAGAAATATGCCCGAGACTAGATATTTTCTCTTACCTAAGTGTTCACATGGATAAGGATTTCAGCCCGGATTTACATTCCCATTTATAAGTGAAAGGGAATGACTAGGTGGGTTTTCTGCCAGGAGAAATGGGGGAGAAATGCTCAGATGCGCCCCCTACAGGGGAGAGAAGTTCGAAAGACTTAGTTGCATGTGAGCCATAATAAGTTGCAAGAACTGGCTGGAAGAAAAACTTGCAAAAGATTGCTCGGGGGACTTAAACTACCCATCTCAAGACTCACTATAGTCCTATAGTAAACAGTGTTGCATTGGTTAAATGTGGACAAATAGGTCAATGAAATAAACAGGGAGCGCAGCAATAGACCCACAGTTACATGATTAATTAACCTTTGACAAAAGTTGCTAAAGGGATGTAATGGGAATAGGGAAGGTTTTTTTAACAAATGGTGTAGAAAAAATTGAAGATCTTTGTAAAACACAAATCTTGGCCAGAATTCATATCAAACAGAAACATTAATTTGAGATGGACCATACACTTAAACGTACAAGTCAAAAGAAATGGTATTCTGGAAGGAAAGAAGAGAATCGCTTCATGAACTTGGAGTGGGCAAAGATTTTTTTTTCTTTGACAGAACATAGGCTGCAGGAAATGTCTGATAAAGGAATTTTATTCTTAATATATAAATACCTCTTACAATTCAATGATAAAAATACAACAACTGAGGGAAAAGCAATAGATACAAATGAGCACTACACAAACGAAGAAATACAGATGACTTAAAAGCACGTGAAGCGATGCTGAAACTGACTAGTCATTGGAGAAAAGTAAATTATAGTCACAGTCAGATACCCTTTCCCATCCTGAGAATGGCTAAAATTAAAGTCCTGGCAATACCCGGTGTTTGCGTATGTGGAACATCTGGAACTCCTCTTACGCTGTTAGTGAGTGACAAATAGTGTTACAGCCACTGGGGGATAATTCCAGTAGTTTGTCATGTAGTTAAACATGCGTCTGCCCTGTGACCTGTCAATTCTACATCTGTGTATTTACAAAGGAAAATTAGAACATGCCCAAAAAAAGACTTGTACAAGAGGATGTTTATAACATCTCTGTGTCCAGAGAAATCTTCATTAAAAACTCTTCAGCTTCTGTCATACACCACAAGAAACTCCCCAAAGGCTTCCCATACCACCTAGACAAAAAATCAAGCTCCTTAATGTGGTAAGCAGAGATTTAAATGATCCTCCCCAGTCTGTCCACCCGAAGTCACATGCACCACGCTCCCTTCTTTCTCTGCTCTAGCCAGCTGACTTTTTTTATTAATAATATTCATTGATTATACCTTATGTTTTATTATCTTAGGGCTTTTGTACTTGCTTCTCCCTCTTGCAGCAAACTTCTGCTCCCTGTCTTTACAGGGTCCTCATTCACATCCATTAAAGACACTCAAATATCATCTCAGAAATCCTATGGACTCCCCATCTAAAACTGTACCCCACCCTAAATCATTATCACTTTGACTTTGTACATGGCACTTTTCATTCCCTGGTAATGGTTAGCCTATTATTCATGTGTTTATTATTAAGCCATATCTTCCTCACAATGGTGTAAACTCCTAAAAACAGGAATGTGTCTCTCTTCTTTTAAGCTCTCTTCCCTATGTCCAGTAGAGTGCCTGGCACTTAGTAGGTGCTCAGTAGATGCATGTTGAATAAAAGAAAGGATTAATTAATTTTCTATATGTGGTCTTATGCTTTTACTGGAAAATTATTAGTGTTGCCACAGGGAAGTTTTATTTTATCTCTAATTTCAGAACAGCAACTCACCAGCCACCAGAAAAGGTGCCTATTATTTATGAAGTTGGCTTAAACCTGTACCCAAAGGTAAATTGGCTATTTGAGGATATTATGGAAAAGACATATTTAATCTGATAAAATATAATAAAGAATCAAAACATTTTAACTAACAATACATTCATTAAAAAATAAGCAGAGATAGGAACATACAAGGCTGGCAGGTGCTGGAGGACATTTACGTTGCCTTCATTCAAGCAAATACTTAGCTGAATTTGGTAAAAGGAGGAAGATTAATATGATCTGAAGAGAAACCAGAGTATACACTTAAAACTCTCTTCCTCTGAGTCAAATTTATGCCACTTCCAGCCTAGGATTTTTTTCTTACCTGGTATTTCCTTGTTTAGTAAATTAGCAGAGCTCTTCTGCCGATAGTGTGTCCATCTTAGATCTCCCATCAGCTTGAAACGAAGTAAGCATTTACTTGAATGAAGAAAGAATTGCCATTTGATGGTGATGATATTGACTTTTGTACATGACATTTCTGTAGGATTAATGATAGATATTTGTCCCAGGGACACTGATTTCTCCTGAGTGATGATTAATCTGCAGGAAACCACCTGCACCTTGATCGTTATCCTTAAATTAAAACTTAGGGGAAAGACAGAAGACGAGGCAACTGGTCATGATTCTCTCAAACTCAGGTAACAGATTATGTTCTGATGAAGAATTCTAGTCTCACAGAATCTCATAATAAATGACTGAAGAACATAAATGAATGTGTCTTTTTATGGCCCTGGGCCAAATGATTGAGAAATCTTGGTACGCTGAAATATCTAAGCAATAATATCGTATGCAGTCAGATTTTTTTTTTAATTACATAAAAAATTACTGGATATGCATCTCCCCCTCTACTCTACTTATTAATGATTTTAGACCTTAGTAAATATGTTTGAATGGTCAGTACTAGGGTAGAGTTGTGGGGTGGGATAAAATGGGAAAAGGATGGAGAATGAAGATGAAGTCATGGTCACCTTTTTGTCAGTTCTCAGAGCTAAACGATAATAGCTAACAGGAACGCAAGGCCAACTTTTTATATAATAAACAGTGGAAGGGTAACACACTGAAATTACACATGCAAACCTCCTGGGCAGGTCGCTATAAATAGTGAGACAAAGACATTTTATTTAATTCAAACTAGCTTTATTAAACTTTCTCAAGGCAAAGTTCCGCAGCGGTGCTCTGATTCATGCTAGAGGGGAAAACTCTCTTTTGGAAACCTAAACTAGTAGATTAAAAATAATATATGGAGTTAGGTGTGGGGTGCCACATTCTTATAAAAATAAAAATAGATATTACTGAAGGTAAGTAGTATCTGTGTGCGTGTTTGTGTATAAATAAAAAGAACTCCTTGCTTTGAAGAAGTTATAAACCTTTGCCAACTTATAAATAAGCAAAAGAAAAACATTTTGAAAGAGTCTTGCAGAGTTGGAAAGGAAGGAATAAGCAAAAGACAAAAAGGGATCACTTCACTGAGCAGTGCGGGGTGGAGGGAGGGATGAAGTAAAAGAGATGGAAGTATTAACATAAGTTATTAGGTAGAACAAAGAGGTCTAACAAGGGAGAGGAAGTTTTCTAGACCATTAGGACAATAAGCCACTAATTCTGAGAGCAACTGGAAATAAGATAATTTTAATGATGATATTGCTCCTTAGCTTTTCAATAATCTTAAAAGTCCCAGTAAAATTTAATGAGTCCCTCGTTATCTCACTAGCAGTGAATTCTTTCTTGGTTCCTCTTCATCTTCTGAACCTCTTAAAGTGCCTTAGGGTGGAGTCCTTGGACCTATTTAATTCAATCTCTTGATGGTGCCTTAAAATTCAGATGCATATAACGCTCCTATCATATCTGTATCCAAATATCTGGCAGACATTTTAAATGTAATACATAAAAACAAAATAGTAATATTTCCACCTAAACATAGTCCTCCTTCAACATTCCCTTTACCTATCAAAGGCAATTCAGTTCTTGTATTTGCTGTTGCAGAAAGACCTAGAATTACCATTTAGCTTCTTTCTATCACATTTATCACATCTTATGTCCAATCCATCAGAAAATCACGTTGGCTGTACCTCCAGAGTGTATTTACTCTTGGATGCTTCTCACCACCTCCCTGCTACCCCTAGTCCAAACACCTTCATGACATCCCTGCACTACTGTCATCTTCTTCTAGCTGGACTTTTTGCATCTGCCCTTGTACTGTCGTAGTCTGTCTCAACTGCCAGAAAGATGCCGTTAACATTTAAGTCAAATCAAGTCTTGCCTCTGCTCAGAATGCTCCAAAGCCTTCCCACCTCACTCAGAGTATGATCCAGATTCTTTTCAATGGATTACAAGACTCTGCTGGAATCTGACCATCATTTCCTTAACCTCATCATCTACTCTTCTCCCCTTCTCTCACTGTTCCACATCTGCTGTCCCTTGACCAAACCAGGTATGTTCAAACCTCAGTGCCTTTGCACATGCTGTTTCTACTTTTGGGAAGTTCTTTCTTCGTATCTTGAAATTGTTCACCCCTTTACCTTCTTTAAGGGCTTCGCTGAAGCAATCGGGCTGCCCTTGACAGCCTATTTAATTTGTGAGCCCTAACCTCCGCATTTACCCCCAAATCCCTATCTTTGTTTCTTGGCTTACTTTCTCCCCCAAAGTGGTAATCACCATCTACAAACTATATTTCAAAAATTTATTTTAAGTTAAGCCTCCTGGTTGTGTTATTTTATTATTCTTTCTGTTTCTTTAGCAATTACACCTTGACTAGCACATAGTGGCAACTCAATAAATATTTTTCGGATAAATCACTGAGGGATGATATGTGTCAACTACTACCAGACAGTAAGCAAACCCTGTGCCCCAGGTTTGCTCTGAGAAATAATATAGCCAAATTATTCAAAGGGCTTTCACCCTTTTACCATTGGGCAAAGTTTGATTACTTACAGAGTTTATAAAACTAGATGCCAACAATATAATCACTTAGCCATTTAAAATTGCTTACTAAAATCTTACTCTTTCACTTTAGGGAAAAAAAAAATCTTTCCTAACTTTCCAGCATTTTTTTAACTTTTCATTCAGTTTGTCAAAAGGCCAACAAATATTTGGGGAAAAAAACCAACCTGAATAATAGGTTCATGGAGAATTGAAGTTAAATAACAAATGGGATGTCATTTTTGCCCCGTCACTTATAACCGACACTAAAAGTAGACGTAAACAGCTGGTGAGATGCACATTGGTAAGACCATTCTGGAAAACAAATCAGCACCATGCTGTGTGTGGCAATTGACATCCGACAGTCAAACAGTTCCCATTCTAGGTGTACATGTCAAAAACAAACTCTTGGCAACAGACACCACACACATTTGAAAGTCATTGTCTTATTTAAAATAGCAAACAGAAAAAAATAGGGAGGAAAATGTTTGTGGTTATTTGCATTCTTTATTTACATTTTCCTTCCTACCTTTGCCACATTTCCCTGGGGGGTAGAGTGTATTTTCAGACACTATTGATTTCAGGCTTTGCCATGTGATCTGACTTGACCATTGGAATGTGTGGGCAGAAATGTCATGTTCTGCTAACTTTTTATTTAAGCCACCTGGAGTGAATTGTCTTGCTTTTTGAGACTGAGGCTTGTTCATACAAGGTATTCTCAAAATTCCATGATTTTTTCACCCAGGTCATTAAGTTTGAAAGGGCTGATTTCCTTAAGTACTAAGTTTGACTGTTGATATCTCTGACACTTTGACGCTTCTTGTTTTATTTTTATTGTAAATGTACGTGCCATTCTTTCAAACCCACGATTTGGCTTGTGATTATCTGTCAAATTCTTTTTTAGAGCAATTTTTGTGAAACCAGGGTTAAGTCAAAAATTTGTGTTATTTTGGAATATGAGTTCCATTGTGGAATCAATGCTGAGTAGACAGCCCAAAGTATCAAAGAAGTGTTTGGGAAGGATGTGGCTAATGAACACACAGTAGTACATCAATGGTTGGAGAAGTTCTGTTCTAGTGATTTTAATCTTGAAAATGAGCCACGTGGGTGACCTGAGACAAAGGTGGATAATGATGAGCTGAAACCTGTAGTGGAAGCGAATCCATCTCAACCTACGTGTGAATTAGCAGCAAGGTGTGTTGTTACTATTCCAACAATATTGCACCATTGGAAACAAATGGGCAAGGTGAAGAAGCTGCATAGTTGGATATCGCATGAATTAAATGAGCGTCAGATGAGAAATTGTCTCGAAGCTTGCCTTTCTTTGCTGTCAGGACATAAAGATGAACCATTTCTACACCATATTGTTACATGTGATGAAAAATGGATTCTTTTTGGACAATCGCAAGTGTTCGGCACAATGGTTGGATAAAGATGAAGTGCCGCAACACAGTCCAAACCGGATATTCATCAAAAAAACCTAATGGTGTCTACTTGTAGGTCCAGCTCTGGTATAGTTTCATGAAACCTGGTCAGTTGATTACAGCAGATGTCGACTGCAACCAGTTGGATGAAAGGATGAGGATGCTTGCAATTAAGCAGCCGAGATCGGTCAACAGAGACAGGCCAATCTTGTTGCAAGACAACGCTGGAGCACATGTGGTACAAATAACGCTGCTCAAACTACAGAGGCTGGACTTGGAAACTGTCTGTCATCCACCACATTCACCAGACCTTGCACCAGCTGACTGCCACTTCTTCCAGGCTTTGGACCACTTCTAGCAAGGAAAAATACTCAATTCTCAACAAGCTGTGGAAAACACCTTCCATGATTTCATCGCCACTCGCTCTCCAGGCTGCTTCTTTGCTGTCGTAAGCAAGCTACTGTTAAGACGGCAAAACTTTGTCGATAGTTTAGGTCGAACTTGGATTAATTGTACTGCTTGTTTGAGATATAACAAACTAAACTTTTGATCTGAAATCTGACATTTTATATTTAATGACCTAATATAATAATATACGCATAATAGCTTCTGAGGGATAAGCATGCAAAAAAGACAAAGACAGGGTAATACAAAGTTTATTACAATGTATTATTTAGACCTCAGGTCCTAGGAAGCTAGGGTAAATCATGTGGAACCTCATCTCTCCTCCAATGGTGTGGTTCCAGTGTGAGTCTAAATACCTAAAGACCAAAAGAGTACACAGTGAATATTCCAGAGTCTAGTCTGAAGGGAGGAGAAGACTGACGTCCCAGCCCTAAGATTGGCAGGCAGAAGACAGCAAGTTCTCTCTTGATCCGCTTTTTGTTCTACGCAGGCCTTCTGTGGACTGGATGAGGGCCACCATGTTGCGGAGGGCAATCTTTTCTCCTCAGTCTACTGATGGAAATGTTAATCTCATCCAGAAATACCCTCACGGACATACCCAGGGTAATACTTTACCAAATATCAGGGCACCCTGTGGCGCAGTAAAATTGGCACATAAAATTATAACCGTCACACTCAGGCCTGCTTGAAAATGTAACTTTTTAGAAATAAGCCTTATTGTCTGTGTTAAGAAATTCTCAATTTCTGGATCTATCGCTATTTTTTCCCCAAGTTTCCTTTATGTTTTTTTTTTTCACTTCAACGTGATATATTTTCTTCCTATAATTTGTGTTGCCTAAAGAATATATTATGTACAAAAGAAAAAAAAAAGAAGAAATGAAAACTAAATCCTGGGGTTAGCAATATCTAACCTTGCCATCTATTGATTAACTTAGATACTCTGTGATGTTTTATTAATCTTTTGAGGTACCATTTAGAAGCTGATAATATTTTTTTTTTTTTTTTTTGAGACAGAGTCTCACTCTGTTGCCCAGGCTAGAGTGAGTGCCGTGGCATCAGCCTAGCTCACAGCAACCTCAAACTCCTGGGCTCAAGCGATCCTCCTGCCTCAGCCTCCCAAGTAACTGGGACTATAAG
>CAUYRT010063218.1:0-19610 GCA_963574885.1 Lepilemur ruficaudatus | reverse complement strand
GCGTCTTTCTCGTTCTTTTTGATAACTACATAGTATTCCATTGGATGTCGGTTCCATGGCTTATTTAGTCTGGCCCCTCTTGCTGGACTCTCAGACTCTTTCTAGTTTCTCCCCATCAGGCACGGCTGCAGTGAATGTCCTTTATGCCCAGATGGGGGTAAGGCAGAACAGGTGGGTGGGATGGCAGAGTAGGTGTGTTTATCCAGTGGTGATTGGCTCTGCCACCTTGCTCCACCATCGGTGGCACTTCTTTTTACACACCTTTACTTGAGCACTTGCTGCTTACGGAAAGCGTGACTTCCCCCGTGAGATCCTTTAAGATCCAGACCGCGTCAGATTGTTTTGATGAACTCTGAATAACTTTTCTCCAAAGAGCTGACTACAGCTGCTCCTCGCAGAAGACCTGCTGCAGGATTAATAAGTGCTCGGTACCTGTGTGTACGTGGCAGAGAAGGCAGCCCCTTATAAGGTCCTGCCAAGAGGCACCCAAAGTGTGGAGCAGGAAGGTGGTGTAGCTGCAGTCTGGTAATGAGCGGGACTTTGCTGGGGCGGGGGGTGCTTCCCAGAAGTAGGCGATGTGGTTTCTGCCCTTCTGAAACTTCCAGGCTAGCAGAGGAAGCTGGCTTGTGCAGGAAGCTTCATGCACAGGCTCTGCCCATGTTCTGTGGCACCTCTCAGAAGGGAAGCTCTTTGAGGACAGGAGGAACCTTTTGGGAAGGGATCTGAACTTGATGTTCATGTAGGAGCAGTGACAGGGAGCCACGATAAGTGCAGTGCCAGCGGAGAAGGTATGGAGCTGTCCCCTCCCCACTTCTAGCATCCTCGGGGGTTCTGAGTGATCCACTGGGGACTCGTCTCTCCAGGAGCCGCTGAAGCTTGGGGAAGGAGGCATTTAGGAGATGCAGGGCTCGATGGCTAGATGGCACTGAATGAGAAAGCCCTTCAGGGGACTGGGACATAAAACTGCCAATTCAGAGAGGCCTCAGCTCCTGGGAAGACTGAGATTCAAGGACTCCTTGGGAAGCCTTTAAATGTTACCTTGCTGGGGAGAGGGAACAGCCAGAGAGGAGGAGAGACAGCGCAAGAGCCCGGTGTCAGGAAGGTTTGGGGGCGTCTGCTCTGCTAGTCTGGCCAGAGGGAGTGGCAGTGGGTAGATGTGGAGAGCAGGGGACTTCCAGATCCCAGACCTGCCTGCCTGCCCACCGTGGCCCTCGCAGATCAGCGGGGGTGTGTGTGTGTGGGGTGGTGTCCTGGCGTTTGCAGCGGGGGAGAGACTGACTGGCCGCGGACACTTCCCTTTTCTGGTGGGATTTCACCAAGCTGAGACACTTCAACCACATCTTTGTGGTTTTCTTTCCTCCCTCCTCTGCCAGAGGAACTGGGAAGAGGACAACAAAGTCTGAGATCCTGGTGTTGTAACTGGGGAAGGGAGGTCGGGGCTGGAGGAGGAGGTGGGGGGTGTGAAGGGTGGCTGAGCAGGTGGGAGACAGGTGGGGCTCTGGACTCCACCTTCTTCCCCCACAGACACAGTCACCGTGTCCATTGCTGCGTCCTAGTCCAGGCCACTGTCATTTCTCCCTGGATTTCTGTGACCTCCCCCTTCTTTGATATCTGCCTTTAGCTTTGCTGTCCTTTCCCTCCCCCTGCCCCCCCATTCCCATCAGTTCTCCGTGTTCTAGCTGGGATTGCTTTGTAACATGCAAATCTGGTTACCTCTCTTCTGTGCTCTTGGGATAAATTTCACGCTTGTTAGCGTGGGCCTCCATACTTCTCGAACTTTCCTCACTGAGCCTTTAGGCATTCTCAAGCAGCCACACTGGCCTCTTTGGAGTTCCTTAAGCTCACACCATGCAACTCTTGTCTCTGCCCTCTGCCGGCAGCCCCCTTCTGTCCCCTGGCTCACTTCTAGTCAGCCTCAGGTCTTAGCTGAACTGTCACTTCTTTGTCCCTCCTCCCATAGCATGCTTTGCTCCCTCCTCGTGGGGCGAGTCCTGTGCTGCATGTGAGTTGTTGCTGCTCATGCCTGTCACTCACGCCTGGCAGGACCCACATGGCTTCTCTCATACTCCTGGTGCCTTGCATAGCACCTGATGCATGGTGGCCAGTCACCGTATAGTGGTGGATTTGGACAAGTGTAGGCTCTCGACAGGCTGTCATGGTGCTGGGAAGGAGAGGGACCCATAGTGGAAGCCCAGAAGGGCAGGGAGGACCATGATGAGGAAACTCAGGTCTTGTGTTCGACAATCAACCTTTTCTTCTCCACCTCTGTTCCCACCTTCTAAAATGATTTACAGAGTAGATTTGGGGGACAGAGAAGACACACAAAGGAGGCCAGTGCAGTGGCTCATGCTTGTAATCCTAGCACTTTGGGAGGCCGAGGCGGGAGGATCGCTTGAGGTCAGGAGTTCGAGACCAGCCTGAGCAAGAGCAAGACCCTGTCCCTACTAAAAATAGAAAAATTAGCCAGCGTGGTGACACCTGTCCATAGTCCCAACTACTTGGGAGGCTGAGGCAGGAGGATCACTTGAGCCCAGAGTTTGAGGTTGCTGTGAGCTACGATGATGGCACTGTACTCCAGCCTGGGTGATAGAATGAGACCTTATCTCAGAACAAGAAAAAAGATACACACAGGGCAGAAACTCACACTTCAGCAATGTTGATCACATGTGGGTAGTCTGCCCACCTGGCCTCAGATATTTGTGTACATATGTGTTGATAAAAGTGTTGGGGGAAAAAAGATCCCATTCTCTTAATGGACAGATGAGGTTTCTTTTCCCTAACATACTTGATGACATATATTTATGTGTTGATTGTCCTAGACACCCCCCATTAGAATATAAACCCCATCCCATTCAATGATGTATCTTCAGTAATTACAGCAGTACCTGATATGCATAGTTAGGACTTAACTATGTGGTGTAAATGAATGAATGAATGAATGGTCTTTTGTCATACATTAATACATGTATATCCCTTTTTATTTATTCAAAAAGAAGCCTACTGTTGCAAGTGTGCCTGCAGGATAAATTCCTAGAAGTGGAACCAAAAGGAATGTACATGTAAGATTTTTGTAGGTACTGCTAGCTTGCCCTCCAGGAAGGGCACGTCAGTTCATGCCCCACCAGCAGTGTATGAGCATGCGTGTGAGTGTGCTCGTTTTCTCGGGCCCTGGCCAGCGCTAGGTATTACTTAGCGTGTCCTCAGTTCTTTGCTAACCTCAGGGTGGCCGCTGGTCTCTGGGGCAGGACAGAGGTGCTAGCAGGCCTGAGCGTACTGTGCATGGGGCAGCTAGGGCAGCAGGTCAGGGTCCAGTGAGCCCCAAAGGGTGGGAGAGCAGTGGGGGGCGGGGCCGCATCTGGGGTGCTACCCAGAGCAGACAGCCTGGGGTGAGGCTTCGAGACTGAGGACGGCCTGGAGGAGGTGTCTGGGGTCAGACTGGAGCCTTCTGGTGGAGTCTCTGAAGCTCTTCAACGGGCACATGACTGCAGGGAGCTGGGCACCAAGAAGGTGCGGCTGGCGGCGAGGGCGGGAGGCCCGTAAGCCCCAGATGGACGCTCCTATCTGGTTGGTCTCCAGTCCCAGAGGGATCGGAGCTCCCCTGAAGAACGGGGCCCATTTGGGAGTTGCAGAAGAATGGACGGGGAGAAAAAAAAATGCCAAGAGAGGTAGAAGGCCGCATTTATTAGTCCGTATTCTGTGCTAGGGCTTGGACTGAGAAGAACGCGACACGTGAGGGGAGGGCACTCTCACGAGCCCCACTTTCCAGAGGGGCAAGTGGAGGCTTAGCGAAGGCTGGTGACCTGGTTCAGATCGTGCAGCGAGCACATGTCTGAGCTGGGCTGGTGCTCAGGCCGTCTGGGGCTGGAACGGTGGAGCACTTGGGGAGACGCCAGGGAAGAGCCCTGGTCTCCGGGCTTTGGCAGAAGGGCTTCTGGAACATGGTCAGGGGCCAGGATCCTGCCTCGAAGGCCGTTGGCCCAGTGTCTCCAAACGACCTGTTGGCAGGCTGGAGCAGACTGGGCAGCCCAGCCCAGCAGACGGTGTGAAGAGCTTGGCAGGAGCCCCAGGTCATGTCTGTGTCACGTCTCTCTCATACCCAGGGCAGCATTCAGTGGGCCAGCGGGGGTCGGGTAGTAAAGCTTCTGTATTGGAGCGGGAGCCGTGCCGAGCCACCCACTCTTGTCCCTAAGCTCCAGAAGTAGCTTCCTACGCCTCCCAGAGACAGATGCTCTGGTAAGAATAGTGGGACAACACCCCCACCAGCATCCTCAGGGACAACGCCTGCCAGGGGGTGTGGGGGAGTCCAGGCTGTTAATGCCTCCCCCCCCCCCGCCGTGCTTTCATCCCTGACCTCACTTCTCCCCAAAAGGCAGCCACCAAGTGCAGCCCAAGCTGGCTCCGTTTTAATTTCAGGGGTTAAGGACTCAAGCTCTTTCATTGTGGGTGACATGGCAGCGTTTGTCCTCTCTGTGTTCCATCGAACCCTGGCTCAAAGTCTTTTGCATGTCACTGTGGGGGCAGGGGCTAGGCCTGTACGTGAGTGAGTGAGTGAGGGACCCACCACCAGTGGGCCTGAGCCCTGCCGTCTTCCTTTGCTTTCCGTCTCCCCCTCACCCCAGGCTCAGGTGGCCTTCCTCCAGGGAGAGAGGAAAGGGCAAGAGAACCTAAAGACAGACCTGGTGCGGCGGATCAAGATGTTAGAGTATGCGCTGAAGCAGGAAAGGTGAGCCCTCCTGCCCTTCCCTGGTCCTGCTCCTGAGAGTTGGTCTCGAGCACACGGTCCGGAGGCCACTGGCTGTGCTCACACCCAGCTAAGGGAGATTTGGGGTCGGGCATTCTCTTCCTGCCATCCTAGGACCCCAGGGTTCTGAGGGTGGGGGTGAACTGAGACATCGTAGGTGAGATTCAAGATAGAGCTAGTGACAATACTCATGATGGTGGTGGGCCACTGTGTGCCAACTGCTGTGTATTCCTCATCCTGTTTATCCCTTCCAATAGCCTAATGGGTATCATTAGCCCTGTTTCTGGTAAGGAACTGAGGTTTCAAGAGGGTAAATGACAAATTCAAGAGCTCGCAGGGCTGGGATAGCAAGCTAGTCTGCCCAGCTCCAAGGAAGGGCTGCTTTGCCACCATGCGATCTATGGCGCCACCTCTGTTAGGCCATGGTGGGTGGGGGGCAGTTCAACTTCAGAGGTAGGAGAGCGGATTGGGGGGAGGCCCTGGGATTTGAGGTTCCCGAGGTGACTGCTGACCCTGCCTGCTCTCCTGCGCCTCTTACTCGTTAATCATTTGCTCTTTTAGGGCCAAATATCATAAACTGAAGTTTGGGACAGATCTGAACCAGGGGGAGAAGAAACCAGATGTGTCAGAACAAGGTACCCGCCCTCTGACCCTCCCTCCCCTGCAGCTGGGTGAGACGGAGAAGTGTGAAGACCGCTGGTGCTTTCTTGCCTTGCTCCCCGGGGGCTGGGGAGTGGTGGAGTCTCGCCCCCGGGGCCTCTCCCCTGTAGGCTGCTCTGTGCCAGGTACTGTGCTGGGCCCTGGGGGCCAGTCCTGCCTGCATCCCTCTGTGAAATAGAGACAGACTCACAGCCACTCGCGGGATCCTTCTGAGCAGTTGGCGCTGGGGAAAGCGTAGGAAAGCCGGCGAAGCCCTCACCAAAGAGGTGGCGTTTGAACTGGGTTCTCATTCAATCATTCAGCCAAAAAAAAAAAAAACCAAAGAAAATTTGTTTATTTATGGGGTGATCAGGGACACAGAAGACAGCAAGATAGACATGGTCCTTGCTCTCTGGTCCCTTAAAGTCTAAGCTCCTTGGAAGAGGACTCAGTTCCCAGGGAGGGCAGTGAGGGAAGAGCGTGCACGGACGCACAGAGATGCGCACTGGATAGCGCGGTGCATTAGGGGACCAGGAGCTGGTCAGTGTGACCGGGCGAACGGTATGGGAGGGAGGACGTGGCAGGGTGGGCCAGGTAACGGCAGGAGCTTGGCCAAGAGGAACTGCAAAGACCTAACCCGCGAGGCTGACGGCGATCATCGTTATCTGACGTCAGCCTCCTCCAAATAGAGCGTGAGTCCGACAAGGGCAGGGGTCTTTGTTTCCCGACGTAGCCCAGGCCCCTGGGTAGGCACAATGTAGATGCCCAGTGACTATTCGATGAATAGAATACTAAGCAAATTATCTAACTTAATCCTCACAGCAGTCCCAAGAGGTAGATGCTATTATGATCAGCCTCATTTCCCAGTGGGGGGAAACTGAGACCTGGGTGACACTGACCTCAAAGTCACTGCTGGGAAGCGGCAGAGCAGACTTGCACTCAGTCTACCTGTCCTCTTAGAACCAGGCCAGCTTTCTTGTGTAGGAAAATAACAACGTGCCCTGAGTTTTTTTTTTTTTTTTTTTTTGTTGAGAACGAGTATTACTCTGTAGCCTGGGCTAGAGTGCCATGGCATCAGCCCAGCTCACAGCAACCTCAAACTCCTGGGCTCAAGCAATCCTCCGGCCTCAGCCTCCAGAGTAGCTGGGACTACAGGCATGTGCCACCATGCCAGGCTAATTTTTTCTATATATATTTAGTTGGCCAATTAATTTCTTTCTATTTTTAGTAGAGACGGGGTCTCACTCTTGCTTATGTTGGTCTCGAACTCCTAACCTTGAGCGATCCTCCCGCCTTGGCCTCCCGGAGTGCTAGGATTACAGGTGTGAGCCACTGCACCCGGCCCTGAGTTTTAAGATAAAACCCTTATCTTGTGTGGGAGCTAGTCTGGGGAACAAGCAGCCAGGAGACGCGAGCTGAGGAGAGCTGCAAAGAGAAGGACTCTCTGGGAGCCAGAGGGGTTTCAAACACTCAGGGGGTGACGCCACAGGCCCTGTGACAGTGACCGATTTGGGCTTGAGGAGTGAGGAAGATGGAGGAGGTGATGGGTAGGAGGCAGCGCCCGACTAAGACAGCCTCCTCTTTTCTCTGCAGTCTCCAATGGCCCTGCGGAGTCGGTCACGCTGGAGAACAGCCCGCTGGTGTGGAAGGAGGGGCGACAACTTCTCCGACAGTGAGTGTGCAAGGGCCGGGGGGGCTGGGAATGGAAGGCATGTTTGGCCGGAGAGATAAGTCCAGGGACTCCACAGTCCTTCCCGTCCCCACTGGGGACACTTGAAATAATCAGGATCCCAGCCGGCCACAGTTGGAATGGCCTGTCACCCTGTGGTCTGGGGCCTCGCCTGGGGAGAGGGAGGGAAGACTCGCTATAGGAGGTCTGTGTGGGGACCCCCACTCTTGGAATGTGACCCTGAATGCCTCTGTGGCATTTCTTAAAAGGGTAATGTTAAATTATTATTTTTTTTATTACTGAAGAGATCTGTGCATTTTGGAAAACTTAGAACAGAGGGGAGCACAAAGAAACACATCACTCATGATTCTACCACCCAGGGAGTTTCATACCCTGTAGACATTTTAGCATATATACTGTCAGTCTCTCACGTGGCTGTGTATTTGTGTGTGTGTGTGTGTGTTTTGTAAAGGCTAGGATTTCCCATTTCCTATTTGATTGTTTTCTTATGCATTATTTTTGCTAAGAGCTGTGAATATCTTTCCATATAAATTAGTTATGTTGCCTTTTTTATTATTCCTTTGAGATAGTGTCTTGCTCTGTCACCTAGCATGGAGTACACTGGTGCGATCATAGCTCGCTATAACCTCTAACTCCTGGGCTCAAGCAATCTCCTGCCTCAGCCTCCTGAGTAGCAGGTACGACAGGTGCAAACCACCATGCCCAGCTAATTTTTTATTTTTTGTAGAGACAGGGTTTCACTACGTTGCCCAGGCTGGTCTTGAACTCCTGGCCTCAAGCAATCCTCCCGCCTCAGCCTCCTAAAGTGCTGGCGTTACAGAACTGTATAACCGTCTGTCATGTGGAGAACCATAAGTATCTATAGCCAGTGCCTTTGTATGTATTTTTTTGAGGTTTTTAATTTTTTAGTATCATGGACAATGTGACAACCATCAGGAAGATATTTGTGCCTATCCTTGATGTCGTCAAGCTAACTATCCGGAAGTGCAATTGCTGGCTTAAAGTGTGCACAAACAATAACCCCAAAATGATAATGGTAATAATAACAGTCCACACTTACCAAGTACCTACTGTGTGCCTGGCACTTGGCTAAACATTTGGCTCACGTTGATTCCTGACATAAGTCCCTGTATGGTGTAGCTGCCAGTGTTCCCCTCATTTTCACAGACGGCGGAACTGAGGTGCAGGGAGGTAGTCTGTTTGCACCAGGTCGTGTGGTTGCTGGGATGGGGTCTCAGGCATTCTGCCCCTGGAGCCCAACTGCTAATCCGCCCTGCTTCCCTTCCTCTGCTGGTGGGGACACGGGAGCCTCGGAGACAAAGGCATTTACGAAGCGACATACGTGAAGGGCAGGGTCAAGGCCCCAAAGGGACAGGGGAAGAGAAAAGGCTTCCTGGCCAAGCAGCCTCTTGAGGACTAGCAAGGGAATTTGTCTCCTATCTTTTGAAGCTGCTGATACCCATAATTGATTTTTGTTCTTTTTTTCCTTCCTTTTTAAATTGTGAAAGTAACAAATACTCATTTGTAGAAGTAAGTTGCAAATGTTCCTCTTATGTCCCTCATCCCACTTTCCAGAGGGCACTGCTATTAAGTTTCATGTGTATCTTTCTAGGCTTCCCAGGGGCATAATGCAAACGTTTCTGTGTGATGTAAGTTTGCATATTAATGCTTTTTTTTTTTTACCATGTATGTCAATCACTTGGTAGCTTTTTTTTTTCTTTACACAAACGCTGGCCGCGTAAAGAACGTGTGACTTACTGTTGTCACTGTGCTGTTTCTTGTGGCCAGCTTTCCTCGACACCCTGCTGTGTTTATTTTCTGCCTAGCATTCCTATCAGTAATCTGCTGGCACGGTCCCTGTTGGTGATGTTGAGGTTGGTCCCTGCACTTTGGACTCCCCCATACGACATTGCAGGGACCGTCCTTGTGCGATAACATTGTGCATGGATGTAAGGGCTTCCGCTGGAAGGAGTCTCGAAAGGGAAACTGCTGCATCGGGGGTTGCGTATGTGAAATTTTGGTGCATACTCTTAAGTATACCTTTCAGTTGTCCTGCACCACAGTGTCCCGGTTTGCGTTGGCTCCTGAAGTCCAGGAAGCAGCCCAGGGGACATCTGACCCGCGTTGGCTCTGTACTCCTGCAGGTACCTGG
Source organism: Lepilemur ruficaudatus (assembly GCA_963574885.1). Taxonomy (NCBI): domain Eukaryota; kingdom Metazoa; phylum Chordata; class Mammalia; order Primates; family Lepilemuridae; genus Lepilemur; species Lepilemur ruficaudatus. Next base: position 10,388 of record CAUYRT010063218.1, on the reverse strand, counting down.
AAGAGGTGGGCTACACAGACACCATCCTCGACATGCGGTCCAAGCGCGTCCGTTCACTACTGGGCCGCTCCCTGGAGCTCAATGGGGCTGCAGAGCCTAGCGATGGGGGCCCCAGGGCCACACCGGGCCCTGGTGGGCTCAGTGGCGGTGAGTCACTGCTGGTAAAGCAGATCGAGGAGCAGATAAAGAGGTGAGCCCTTGAGTCTGGCAGGTGTACCCCTCCCTTCTCCCCCTGCACCCCATGAGGGCCAATGTCAGGAAGACAGTAGGTGCTCCTGCGGGTGCTGATGGCCCTTTCTCCTTCTGGAATAGATTGTGGGCTTGTTTGTTCCAGAACCCTCTGCCCCTTCATTGCTGGGATCCCCTGGATTCCATGCCCCTCTATGCACTCTCCACGGCCTCGTCTCTAGGCTGCCCCTGTCCTGAGTCTCAGGCCTGCGCGCTCCTTAGCAACATCCAGCACCTGCTGAAGGCGCACCCTGGGTGGCTTGCCAGTGGGGAGCAGAACACGCGGTTGCTGCCCTAGGGGCTCTTATTTGTTCATTCTCTGATCTTGTTATTAATTCATCAGAATAAATAAGGTCATGTAGGTGTTCCTAAGTGCTATGGAGAATGTGAGAGGTATTAGGATCGAGGGGAGAAATCAGGCTACTTTGGGTGGGGCAGAGCAGGGAGGACCTCTGGACATCTGGGCATCTCTGTCCTGTGACATTTGGGCAGAAAACTGTATGAAATGGAGGGTAAGGCACATGAGTGGCTGGGAGGAGCATGTCCTGGGCAGAGGGAAGGGCAACCGCAGAGGGCCTGAGGCGGGAAGGTTCCAGCCCTCACGGCTGCAGGGAGTGAGCTCAGGGTTGTGGCTGCAGAGAGGCTGCAGTCCCGGGAGCCACAGCACACGGGCCAGCTCAGGGACTGAGGGAATGAGTGTAGACGGTGCAGGGAAGGGATCCAAGGCCAGAGCCCTGGGGGGCTCGCTGAGCTCAGAGACTGGAGCAGGGGAGGAAGCTGGGAGGAGGCTGAGCTGGCAGCCAGTCTGTGGTGGAAGGAAGGCCGGTGAGTGAGGATGAGAGTGGTGTCCTGGCCCAAGTGTGTTCCGGGCGTGGCAGCCTGAAGGCAAGTGAGGGGAAATCTGCAGTGCTCTCTCTGCCAGGCGGTAACTGTGTACCTGGGCAGTTGACAAGAACTCTCTAGAGCATCAACCTGATGGTAAAAAGGAAGGTGTTTGCATTTATCCGAAGTTTGAATTCCACCCTGCCTTTACGGTGGAGTCCGGTTTGGTAAACACCTCCTCCCCTGCTGAAACTTGTCATCATGTTGGAGGCCGGGAGGTAGAAGTAGGAGTGCCATCTGTTGCTGGGCATGGTTCAGGCTCCTCGGGAGCAGGAGGCGCCTCTTTCCTGCTGGGGGCGTTTGCGCCTCACCTGCCCTGCCCTTGTGGTCTGACGGGCCTGGGAACGGGGCTGCCGAGTGAGCGCCACTCTCTCTCCAGCGTCCCTCTGACCTCAGCATGTGCGGGAGCTGTTTGGTCAGGGTTGGGGGGGTCAGTGGAGTGAGGTTCCGGTTGGCATGAGCACGCGTGGGGCAGAGGCTGGGGTCGGGGCCCCGTGTGTGAGTAGAGTCAAGGCCGCTCGGGGCTGAGGGGCTTAGCTGGGTCCAGGCTCCAGCCACCACGCCTGGGCCGGCGCCTTCTCTTCGGAGCTTTGACACCTGGCAGGACCGAACCCCCCTGTGCCCCCTTGTCGTGGGCAGGAATGCAGCAGGCAAAGATGGCAAAGAGCGCCTGGGCGGCTCGGTGCTGGAGCAGATCCCCTTCCTGCAGAGCTGCGAGGACGAGGACAGCGACGAGGACGACGAGCTGGACAGCGTGCAGCACAAGAAGCAGCGCGTGAAGGTGAGCGCCTCCCCGCCACACGCCCGCATCCTGGTCTGCGTGCGCCCGATCGCAGCCGTCCCCCGAGTCCCAGCTCTCTTCGAGGCAGGGCTGTGCCTCAGCACCCTGCAGAGGCGCCTGGGTGTTTGTCGTCAGGGCCTTCGCCTGTGCTGCCCCATTTCCCGCTCGCCCCACCGTGACTCTGCGTCCTCTGCTGCTTCGTCCCAGGTGTCCCTTAGAGGCCTGCCTGAGCCCCGCAGACCAGGTCAGCGCTCACGGCAACCCCACCAGTTCTGATTCCGTGTGTTAGGTGTGACCGTTGCCCTCTGTCTCCTGCGGTAGATTGTAAGCTCCAGGCGGGGATTTTGTGGGTCTTTTTGCTGCTCCGTCCCGGGACCTTGAAAAGCGTCTAGAACACAGGCTCTCAGTAAATCCTTGTGCATCGAACGAGTGTGGCTGGGCTCGGGCTTCTGCCCGAGTGGAGGCTCCTCTCTGCTTCTCCCACCAGAAATTATCCCTGAATTTTTATAGTCCTGTGGCCTTCACATCTGTCACCACGCTTGTTCCGCATCTGGGCTGGTGTGTTCTGCAGGGCTCTCTGTCCATGCAGCAGACCCTCAGGGAGACTCAGCTGGAAGCTTCACTGTGACCCAGAAGCCCTGCTGTGACTCCCAGAATGGCCACTGGCCTGGCTGTGCGACCTTGGGCATGTGCTTCTCTTTGTCTTAGCTTCAGTTTCCGAACCCATAAAACAGGGCTGAGAGTCCCGGTCTCTGGTTGTTGAGGATTTAATTCAAATGCGCTGATGCACAGACAGCCCTCAGCTCCACGGCGGCCGGTCCCACTGCGTGCTCAGTGGGTGTCGTTAATGGCTGGTAGCGTCGGTGGGAGTGAGCAGCAGTGTAGCTCTCATGGGCCTGGGTGCCATTGGAAGAGTGTGGGTGACAGAGCCCCTTTTCTCGTGCACCCTTCATAGCGCTTGTGATGGTTCCCGGCGTATAGAGTCCAGACCCCGGCTGCTGCCTCTCTGGGCCCGCTGTCCACACCTCAACCCTAGGTCTCCACATTCCATCCCCCTGCGTCCCCCACCCAGGCCAGAGACTAGTTCCTCCTGGGCGCCCAACCCGGCGCGGTAGAGGGTCAGCTGCACCCTGGCGGAGTCCACAGCTGGCTGAGGTTGCCCAGGGCCTGGGCAGAGGTCAGACTTGGTGACCTGGGGCAAGCAGCTTCACTCTGCTCGGCCTCAGTTTCCTGGCCCATGATATGGGAATGATAATTGCAACGATCACGGTTCACAAGGCTGCGGGGTTAGTTGCAGCCGTGTATGGTGCAGAGTTTATTCAGCGCCCGTTCAGGGTGTGTGACTCGTTGTCGTGTGTGCGCAGCAGCCAGGGTGGTGTTCGGTGAGTGTTTACTTACCGTTCCTGCTGGACTCGTGGTTAAAGCGTGGGGGCCGTTCGTCCTCACTGTGACCGTGCACCCCGTTCACTCGCACGCAGACACGGGTACGTGCCGCCCTCCCGGCAAGCCCGTTGTCGCGATCCTGACTTCTCTTCCCGAGAGGCACTGCGCTGTGGGACAGGGGCCGCCCCAGCACAGGCCAGGAGGAGGGGCCGTGTGAGTGTGAGGGGCTGGGAAGGGGCCTCCAAAGGCAGGCTGTGGGGCGGGCCTTTCCCCACCCCGGTGACAGGCAGCGGCTGAAGGCTTTGGCAGGGGGAGCACACAGTGGGTGGACAGCGCAGGCAGCAGCTGGAGGCTGAGGCGGTCCCTTCTGAAGGGACAGGCAGAAGGCTGGGAACCCTGGCTTGTCTTTTCCTGCTCACTGGGGGAGGCTTAGTCTCTGGACAGGAGCGCCCTGACCCATTTGCTTCTGCACACTGCAGCTCCCCTCCAAGGCCCTGGTGCCTGAAATGGAAGATGAGGACGAGGAGGACGACTCGGAGGACGCCATCAATGAGTTTGATTTCCTGGGCTCAGGAGAGGACGGGGAGGGGTCTCCAGACCCTCGGCGTTGCGCCGCAGACGGGAGTCCCCACGAGCTGGGTGAGTTGGGGATTCTCTGGCTGTGCCCGTGGGGGGGGGGGCCAGCCCGTGGGTCCTGCCCCTTCCACACGCAGCCGCCTGCAGCTGCTTCCTGCCTCAGGATCGCCACCGGACAGACACGCTTCCTGAGAGGAGAGTGGCCGAGGCAAGCAGGAGGCCCGAGCCGTAGCAGCCAGGCCCCTCACCCCTTCCCGGGAAAATCCCCCTGTGGACATGGGCAGGGCCGCGTCCAATTCTGGCTGGCCTCAAGGAGGGAACAGGATGAGGACCCAGTGGGGGAGAGGCAAGTGGGGCAGGGCTGCGTCTTCTTCCCTGTCCTGTGTCTCCTGGCTAGGAGGGCCTGAGCGGAGGAGTCACTCGGGGTGCATGGCTGGGGACTGAGGCCCAGGCAAAGGCAGTGACCTGCCCGCCGCCCCGCAGAGGGTCCTGCTCAGCCTCTGTCTCCTCTGCCAATTTGCCACCTGGGCCCCGAGCCTCATAGCCGCCCACAGTCGCAGGGAGGCCCCCAGTGGTGGGGAAGGCATCTCCCGCGCGAGGCCGGGTTGGGACTGGTGGGCGACTCCTGCCCACGCCTCCTCGTCCCTGCAGAAAGCCGGCGGGTCAAGCTCCAGGGCATCCTGGCTGACCTTCGGGATGTGGACGGGCTGCCCCCCAAAGTGACCGGCCCGCCTCCTGGCACCCCCCAGCCCCGGCCACACGAAGGTAAGAGACCCACTGCGCCCCCAGCCCGGCCCTGTGGGCCCACAGCAGAGGGAGGCTGCAGAGCTGAGCCAAGGGCTTCTGTGTCCTCAGGGTCGAGGCCCAGCCTCCAGCCTGCAGCCTCCCTGTCCCAAAAGTTTGTCTGTCTGTCTCTGTCTCCCCCTCTTTTTGTCTGTCCTGCCCTGTCTGTCTGTCTCTCTCTGTCCCCTCCTTTTCAGCTGTGATTCTTGGTCTTGTCCTCTTCCTGTCTCTCCTGTTCCTTATCTCTCTCTGCCTCTCTCTCTCTTTCTCGTCCTCTCTCTCCCCGGCCCTCTCTTCTCCTCCCTCCCCTCCCCCTACCAGGTTCCTTTGGCTTCTCCTCAGACGTTTTCATCATGGACACTATCGGGGGCGGGGAGGTGAGCCTGGGGGACTTGGCAGATCTCACCGTCACCAACGACAACGACCTCAGCTGTGATGTAAGTTCTCTAGATGCCCCCGTCCAGCCCCCCATGGCTGTCACACCCAGGGCCAGCCTTTGCCGAGCCCTGACCGGGTACCGTGCTCAGGCCCTTCCATGTGAGGACCGTGTGAGCCCTGGGAGGTGGCCTCTCCTACTCACTCTGTTTTACAGAGGGGTGCGGGTGCAGGCAGGTGGAGGGGCCTGACTGTGGTCACTGAGGAGCAGGGCCTGGAAGGCCTGGAGCCCAGGTCTTGATCACGGTGCCAGGCTCCTTCACTCAGTGCTCCCTCCTGCCCCTGGTATTTTTGGGATGCGGGGAGATGGCCTCAAGCCAAAGCCCCCCCAAAATAAGGCCAGTCTGGTTGTGAGTAGGGCCAGTGGGCTGGAATGAAAATGTTCTGAGCCTGAGACCCAGACGGGCTCTGGCCCTCTGGGAACCTCTGGCCTGGACCCAGTGTGTGTGCGTGTCCTGCGGCAGCGCAGGACCTCAGGTGTTGGTGATCCCAGTGAGGTCGGGGTACTGCTGTGGGACTCAGGGTGGGGGAGCCTGGGTGTGTGCTTCGGGGCTCTTCAGCTTGCCTCAGGATGTCACCCATGCTGGGGGAGGGGGCAGAGGAACTACACGACAGCAGATCCTAGGGCTCTAAGAACGGGGGCAGAAGTGACGGCTAGGGTGGGGACCTCGGGGATGGACTGAGCCCAGGCAGAGGGCTCTTCAGACGTGAAGCCCATCTTGGGCAGGGTCCCGAGGCTCGCCTGGCAATCTCCTTGTCAGCTTTCCCAAGCCTGGCCTTCCCGGGTGCCCCGCTTGGCTGGTGGCTCTGCTAACAGGCCTGTGGATTCCGCTCTTAACGCCTCCCTGTGCATGTCCCTGCCTCCTCCTCCTCCACGGTCAGGTGTCCGGTCTAAATGCCCTCAGCTCTCCCTGGGATTTCATGGCCTGTTACCCTCTGTCTCTGCAGTTACTCTTACCTGCCCCTCATCCAAACCTCCCATGGGGTGGCCAGAGAAAGCCATGTCATTCCCCTGCTCTAAATCCTTCCCTGGCTCCCCAGTTCTCTGTGGCTTTTTCCAAGGATGAAATGCAGATTCTGATGGGGCTCCCCACTCTGGCTCCTGCCGCCCTCCTGGCCGCATCTGCTGCTCTCCTCGCCATCTGCACCCCTGCTGCGCCAGCCTCTCAGGCCTGGCCCCATGCTTGCTACCTCCTGCCTCAGGGCCTTTGCACGTGCAGTTTCCCCTCCCCATCCCGCTTCCCTTGTCTGGTCAAGCCTGCTCACTTGCCTCTTCCTCAGGAAGGCCTTCCTGCCCCCACGGAGACGGCCAGGCTGTCTGCTATCTCCTCCTCGTGTGTTTTTAATTCATTGCACTGCTCGAGCTCATAGTACTATGCACTTATGGGGTGGTCTGATTGTCCGCCCCGGTTCCCGTCCCTCTGAGCCGGGAGACTCCAAGGGGTCAGGCTCACCTTTGTCTCCCCAGGACCTGTCACACTGCAAGAACTTGCCTAGTGAGTGAGGGGACTGTGCCCAGCAAAGAGGAAGGGGCGAGCACCCCGGGCTGCTAGGGTGTTGGGACTCAGGAGAGGAAGCTCAGCCTCCTGCCTAGGCTGGCGGGGAGCTCTCACTCGCTTCTCCTGCTGGGGGGATCAGGGTGGGGAAGGGAGGGGTCCTGAAGTCCTGTTAGAGGTGGCAGTGTCTACATGACTGCTGGGATGGATGAGGCGACACTGAGGCAGCTCCCCCCACCCCTAGCTGTCTGACAGCAAAGATGCCTTCAAGAAGACCTGGAACCCGAAGTTCACACTGCGCTCTCACTACGACGGCATCCGCTCCCTGGCCTTCCACCGCAGCCAGGCGGCGCTGCTCACCGCCTCCGAGGACGGCACGCTCAAGCTCTGGAACCTGCAGAAGGCGGTCACGGCCAAGAAGTGAGGGCAGCAACCCCAGAGTGGGGGCATGGGGACCCGGGCCCAGGGCATAGGATGACAGGGGGCTCAGTGACATCGGGCTCCTCTGTCTCCCCACAGGAATGCTGCGCTAGATGTGGAACCTATCCACGCCTTCCGGGCACACAGGTAGGGAGGCAGCCCTGAACCTGCTAGAAACCTGGCTATCTGATCCCTGACCTGCTCACTGCCGCCTCGGCAGGGCGATGGCAGGAGGCAGGGTGGCAGGAAGGCTGAGTCCCGACGCCTCTCCTCTCCTACACGGCGCAACCCTCAGCACATCCACACCCTGGCTCTGGGGCTCTGTGCCAACTTTCACATGCCCCTGGTGGCTGGTTCTCAGGGGAGGACACGAAGGCGGCAGCTGGGAGAAGGCAGGGCACAGGCAACCGGCCCGGGTGGCACAGCCAGAGCCCCGGTGGCTGAATTTCTTTTGGCCATCCTGGAAAGATGCTAGTAGGCAACTTGAAGGTCCTGTGGCCAAGGACGGTTTCGAGCTTCTTGTCTCATCTCTCTCCACACATCTTTGTACCCTCCAGGGGCCCTGTGTTGGCGGTCGCCATGGGCAGCAACAGCGAATACTGTTACAGCGGCGGGGCAGATGCCTGCATCCACAGCTGGAAGATTCCAGACCTCAACATGGACCCCTATGATGGCTACGGTGAGGGTAGCTCCCCGCCTGCCTTTCCTCCACCTGCCGCCCACTGGGGCCTGGTCTTTCCTTCCGCACACGCTCAGCGTCCACGTCTTGCCAGGGTGTCCGCATGGCCGAGTCGAGGGAACGTGTGAGGAGAGAGTAGAAAAGGCGGAGTTGGCTGGGCCAGGTTGTAGCTGGGACTTTATTGTGGGGCACTTAAGAGTTAAGTGGAGGCCAGGTGCGGTGGCTCACCCGCCTAGCACCTCACCTCCCTAGCACTCTGGAAGGTCGAGGCGGGTGGATTGCTCAAGGTCAGGAGTTCAAAACCAGCCTGAGCAAGAGCGAGACCCCCGTCTCTACTAAAAATAGAAAGAAATTAGCTGGACAGCTAAAAATATATGGAAAAAATCAGCCAGGCATGGTGGCGCATGCCCGTAGTCCCAGCTACTCGGGAGGCTGAGGCAGGAGGATCGCTTGAGCCCAGGAGTCTGAGGTTGCCGTGAGCTAGGCTGACGCCACGGCACTCTAGCCCGGGCGACAGAGTGAGACTCTGTCTCAAAAAAATAAAAAATAAAAAAAGAGTTAAGTGAAGATGTGACCAGACTGTCGCTTCTGCTAAGTGTCTGTCCCCCTGCTCTCTGATACCTCTTTTGATCATTCACACAGCTCTGTGCTAATCTCGTCATGACAGAGGTCAGACGTCAGAGGTCTGTGTCTCTCCTCAAGGAACGTACACCATTTTCCAGAGAGCAGTCCCACCTACGAGAGGTTGAGGGCCAGCCCCGGCCCCGTTAGCTGCCACACTTTGGGCATTGGTAGGGCTCAGGTCAGAGTCACCTGTGTGGATCCCAGTGACCAGGGAGGCCATGGTGGGAGCTTTGAACGAACAACAGAGAACTTTAGAAACACTGGGCGAAGCCCGTGTACCGGGGCACGGGCGGAAAAGACTCAGGCCAAGGGTGGGCCCCGTGCGGTGGGCAGAGGCTGTGTGCCAGTCCTCGGGGGCCACAGAACCTCCACTGTTCCTTCTCTCCCTAACTGAGTCCTAAAAATTAAGTATTGAGCACTGGTTTCTGGGCCCTGGAGAGACAGCCATGAACAAAGGGAAATCCCTGCCCTCTGGAGCCCTAGAATCTTCCCAAAGAGCTGGCGGTCACTGTGCAGCTGCTGGCCTGTCCCAGTGCCGGGCACCTCCAAGGGAGCTGGGGCTCTGGGGATGAAGCCGGATGAATGCGTGGCCCAGCCGGAGCTCTGGACTGTCTGGGGTGGGGCTGGCAGGCCTGATGTGGCCCCTTTCCTCCCAGACCCCAGCGTGCTGAGCCACGTCCTGGAGGGCCACGGGGACGCAGTGTGGGGCCTGGCCTTCAGCCCCACCTCCCAGCGCCTGGCCTCCTGCTCCGCTGACGGCACCGTCCGCATCTGGGACCCCAGCAGCAGCAGCCCAACCTGCCTCTGTACCTTCCCCACAACCAGTGGTGAGTGGGGGAGCCTGGTGCCTCCCCACAGGAGTGGTGCAGAGCTGGAGGCCATCGGGGTGGCTCCTGATGAGGGCTCAGGCCTCCCACCCCGCAGCCCCCGACCCCAGGGCGGGACCGGGCATCAGGCAGCCTTCTGTCCCCTGTGCCCTCAGAACATGGGATCCCCACCTCAGTGGCCTTCACCAGCACCGAGCCTGCCCACATCGTGGCATCCTTTCGCTCTGGCGACACTGTCCTGTATGACCTGGAGGCTGGCAGCGCCCTCCTCACGCTGGAGTCCCGGGGGAGCAGCGGTAAGGGAGCCCCAGGGCCTGTGGCTGGGCTAGGGTGGGACACTGGGGTCTGTGTGCCTCCAAGGCACCAGTTCCTCTTGCGGCTTTGGTGACCTGCTTGCCAGTCAGCTCGAGATGACTGCCCTGTGCCCTCAGGGGCCCTGAGCAGGAAGGAAATAAGGTCCGGTGGAGAGCGCAGCCCTGCCTGTACTCACAGCTCGGGCTCTTGGGTCATGGACGCCCTCTTGGTAGAGCAGATGCACGTTTTCATGTCGCTTCTGCCTCCTCCCCGACCCCCAAAATGGGGCCTGGGGCTCATTTTGCAGAAGCAGCACTGAGGCCGGGAAAGGAGTGGCCTGTGGGTCCCCAACCTTGACACTGGGGCAGGCAGGACTGTGGTGTCAGCAGGGCTCCTCTCTTGCCTCTGTCCTGGCTCCCTGACTGTCCCTTTGATGTCCTTCCCTCTCCCCCTCTTCCTTCCAGGCCCGACCCAGATCAACCAAGTAGTGAGTCATCCAAACCAGCCCGTAACCATCACCGCCCATGATGACAGGGGCATCCGCTTCCTGGACAATCGGACAGGTGAGGCCCAGCCTCTGGCTGGCCCCACTCCTGCTTGTGTGGTGTGGGGTGGCCCAGACACAGATGGCAAAAGTCCTCACGTCCCCATCGGAGGCTCTCAGGGCATATCCTCCAGCCCCCTCACCTTCCCAGGCGAGGCCCAGAGTGGGAGAGGAACCTGCCACCCACCCGTCTCCCCCCAGGTAAATCCGTGCACTCCATGGTTGCCCACCTGGACGCGGTCACCTGCCTAGCCGTGGACCCCAATGGCGTATTCCTGATGTCAGGAAGTAAGTTGGGACCCTCTTACCTGTCCTTTCCACAGCAGGGGTACAGCTTGCTGGACCCGCCAGGGCTGGGGAGAAGAGACCTGGGCACTGGCCCAGGCAGGTGCACGGGGACTCCTGGGGCTGGGGGCTGGAGGGAAGCTGGTCTGGG
>CAUYRT010063216.1:0-26586 GCA_963574885.1 Lepilemur ruficaudatus | reverse complement strand
ATAGACAGCGCGAATAGAGCGAGAGCGCAGGAGGGATGTATGGCGACTGAGAGAGAGACACGGGGGGGAGAGAGAGAGAGAGAGAGACAGAGAGAGAGAGAGAGAGAGAGAGAGAGAGAGAGAGAGAGAGAGAGAGAGACAGCCACTTGATCATAATGATTCATTTGGTATCTTCCACTTAAAGCTGTTGCTGAGGCATTATTGTAAATGGAATTCTTTTCTTTTTCTTCTCACACTCCAGATTTTCTCTTATTCCCCTTCTCTTGCCCTACTATTTCTATATCCTTTGACTGTTCACCAAGTCAGTTTTCTTGTTGGCTCTGACACTTCATTTATTTTCTATTTGTTAATAGAAAAGAATGATCTGTCTGGGTCAGCAAAGGAACTGAATAACAATGTTGTGTTCTCTTCCCTTATAGATAAAACAAAACTAAAGCTTTGCATAGGTGGAGGAATTAAATACATTGTCTAAGCAGTTTGTTCTTGGTGGAAAGAATAGGATGGAGATGATTTTCTTGTTTTTAGTCTCCAGAAAGATGCTGTAGTAATATTCCCCAATACGACCTTAGTGATATCTGTAGCTGTTGGCAATATTATATATAAAATATAGAAAATCATAAAATTGTTAATTTTTCACCTACTCAGGATGCCTCCTTTTCTCTAGTCCCACCTAGATTTCTGTCCCAGAAGTCATCCTTTCCTCACTGTGTGTGGTCTTGGTGGGAAGTAGCATCTGCTTCCTATTACAGTCATGGGGTCAGATCCTCCCTCTTAAGTCCTTTGCACACAGTGAGTAGAATGAGGTCTGGGCCAAACCAAAGAAATGCTTTCTGCCTGGACCTGAATAATGAAGGATGTGAGTCATGGTCAGAGGTTATTCTTTCCTGCTCCAGTGGTGACATGCTACCTAAATTCCTGCTGAATGCCATTCCTCTGTGATCCTCAAATGTGATCCAAGTGAACCCCTTTTGCCAAAATAACCAGAGTAGATTTCTGTTGTTTACAATCAAGAACTGAATTTTACAATTGTTGATTGGGAGAGATCTTGGAAGCCATTTTAGGAAAAGATATAGAGAAGACGAGAGTGGTCATCTGTAAAACAAGGTTCAGAGGCACTAACCCTGTCAATGTATATCCATCACTCTCCCAGAAAGATTAACAAAGGATCTGGAACACACAGCAGTTTTATCAATAGTGGGGCATCATACATCAGCTGGTGTGGATTGGGTTCACTGATCTGGAGAAGGGAAATCACACAGAACAGGGAAAAGAAGAGTAAATTCTCAAAAACAAAAAATAGACTTTGAAATGTTAAGCAAAAGATAGCATATAAGAAAGGATTTTTTGAGTTCTTAAAACCTGGCTTTTGATGACCAAAATCCAACTTATTATGTATAAACAATAGAGTTGAGAAGAATGTACATATGAATCAGTTTTTCTATCCTAAAGGTAATTTAAAAAAACAAACATGCCAGGGCTAAGGAGAGAGATGAAGAGCCCAAAAAGAGAGTTGTAGGGATAAAAGTTGGGTAGTTCTCTAAAGGAGGGCTTCATGGCATCTTCTCCAGATTGTCCTCACTTCAAAAAAGGTTTAGTAGGATCAAAGAGTAGATTATAGGTGCCTAGCTTCTGAGTGAGCCTGAGGCGTGGGAAGCCTTTGAGCAATCTCCACAACTAGGAGCAACTTGCAGTGCAAGAGTAGACACGGTACCTTGGTGTCCAGGCAGAAGGGCAGGATGTGGCCTTCCACATCTTGATGATATTAGAGAAAATCAGGTTTCTCAGGTCCTTAGAAGGATATAGAGGTGCCCCAGAGAGAGCAAACCATCTGAGGAGCCAAGAACATGCAGTGTGTGGACCAATGTCTTTGCACGTTGAATGAGGACTTGCCTACTCACAGATGTTACTGGAGACGGATGCCAAGACATGAAGAAGAATGGGGATGATGTGCATGTTAGTGGATGCCAGCATGGGCACATGAGGAGCTTGGACCACATCCCTGATCCCCTAAACCTAAACTCATAAAGCCATGACATTACATAAGCCCACTAAAATGCAGATCGTATCAGCTGAAAAGAGAGGATTGAAGTGAAGGGGAAAATTCCTAACATGAGTTTACTTGGCATTAATGAGATTATGTTTTCTGCCATCAGGAAGAGTGGCAGCTCAAGAGAGAATCTATTTTGAATTGTAGAATAATGAGAAAAATTATATTTTTGGAGGGACAAGTTATGGATCAAAAATATTATACCTAATAAATGTAACCAAGAGTATATCATTTACTTTGTTAAAACCCTTCAAATATTCAACAGAAATATTTTGTGATTGCCTGCCCAGAATCCATCATCTTTTGTTCAGCTGGGAGCCATTTAACTTTCCCTGGGAAAAGTCACCATCTATGCTCTCTCCTGAGAGGCTCCTGTGAGGATGATTCCAGCCCTAAATCCCTCTCGCTCTAGGGGTGGGAAAGTCACCCAGGGACAGCAGATCAGAGTCAAAGTGATTGGTTCCAAAGTGAGTTTGTGAGAGTCCAGGACAATTAGAGTTGTCCATTAGTCATCTTTATCATGTTAAGGCAAAAGCTTGCCTGAGAGTGGAACCAAAACAGAGAAAGTAAAGAGATGGAGAAATGAAACTGTCCTGGAAATATTATTGAAGGTCTAGATTTAACTCTGCCTGGATCAGATTTTTCCCTTCACTCTTTTTTGGCTATATGCAACAACAATTTTTAATGTTTGTTTAAGTAAAATTTGTTTACTTGTAACCAAAAGAGCCATAGTAGAAAAAATGCTCATTGAAATTAAAAAAACAAAACAAACAAAAAAAAACCCCCACCAGTCTCCTTAAGCATGAACTACCATATCTGTATCTCCAGCCTCATGATCATATGATCATAGCTCACTGCAGCCTCAAGCTCCTGGGCTCAAGCAATTCTCCCGCCTGCCTCAGTCTCTCAAGTAGCTGGGACTACTGGCATGTGCCATCACACCCATCTAATTTTTTTTATTTTTATTTTTTGTAGAGACGGAGGTCTCACTCTTGCCCAGGCTAGTCTCAAATTCCTAGCCTCAAGTGATCCTCCGTCCTTGACCTCCCAAAGTGCTGGGATTACAGGTGTGAGCAACCACACCCAGCTACTGGCTAAAATACTAAAGAGAACTTCTCTGGTCAATACCACTCCCCACATCCCCACTTCTAAACTTCTCTACTTCACCACCCAGTTAATGTTCCTCATGAGAATTATCAATATTGGTAATAATTAACTTCTTTATTGTGTCCCCTCTCCAACCAGAATGGAAGCTCCACGAGGGCACATAATTTATCTATCTTGTGCAACCCCTGGTGCCTGACTTTGGGTAGGCATATACTAAATACTGCTGGAACAAAGTAGTTTCATTTTTATAATTAACGATTACATAGTGCTTACTACATTGCTAAAGATTTTCTAATTATTCGTATTTTTAATTGTCATAACAATCCTATGAGGTTGGAGTTAGTATTTTCTCCATTTGAAATGATGGGCAAATGGAGCCTCAAGGCAGTTAAGCCATTTGCCCAGGTGGGAGAACTAAGATTCACACATGGCAGCTGGCTCTAAAATCACTTCTCTCATCCTCTGTGCCTTGCTTCTTGAATGTTAATTGAAAGATTTAATGAAAACGTTGACTGCTAAGAAACTGATCCTCCCTAATTGGGCTGAGAATGCTCAGTTCTGAATTTAAAGAGTAAGGATTGACCATGGAATCGGTGACTTGGCCCAGATAGTAGCCCTAAGAGGTCCAGCCAGTGGCTGCAGGAGCTCCCCTGTAGTTAGAAGAATTGTTAGGTTGCAGTGGTGGTTTATGAGTGCTTATACAATATTTACATCTATTTAATATTGTTACATGCCCTTGGGCAGTTGAGAAGATACTAATTAGTTCATTTATGGGGAAAGATTGCAAGGGCTCTCAATGTGGAAAGAACTCAAAGGCATATTTTTCCCATTCTTTATAAAACAGCTATGACATTTTATAACATTTGACCAACCATTTTATCGTTACTGCTGTTGAATTTTTGCAATGCAGTTCAAATCCTACCTCCCATTTTCTTTAATAATTTTACAATATTTATGGTCTGAGAGTACTCATCATCTGGAAATAAGAAGAATTATAATAGAAAGGATGTTCTTTATTTATGCTTCAAAGCCATTTTTATGTTAACCAACATTAAAAAGTTGTGGGCATATTTATTTTTTTTCCATTGAGAACATTATTCTTCCCTTATGATAGACAACTTTTTTTCCCCTTCTTTGGGTAAAACTTAATCCTTACTGAAACAAGTTGCAGCTGTTGTACAAATTCAAATTTTTTTATACTGATAGGAAGCAGTCAGATATTTCAACTATTCGGTTTTGTTTAAAAGTAAGTTAACAGTTCAGTTCACTCTTAAGAAGACACTGGTGAAGGAATTGTACAGGAATGTGTTTGTAGCCAACTGAATGTTTGTGATTAAAAATACTTGTGGTGGAGGCAACACAGCTCGATTTGAAAAGAGTTTATACCGCCCTGCAGACTGGGAGAAATTCATTGAGGGAGAATCCACTAACTCTTGAAGTGGTAGCATTTGACCTCTGGCTCTGTAAATACCAGCCAAATGATGCACAGACTTCATTTCCAGAGAAATTAACCCTTATGTAATTTCCCTTGCTTACCAACTTCATGAAGGCTGCAATACTCAGGATCTGACATAACAAGACACATTTTGATATCAGGCTCCTCTAAAAACTACTCCCGCCTCATATCTATTCCCAACTCAGAACCATATTGATTTCCTTTTGAAAATTTGGAAAGTAATTAGGAAAATCAGCATTTCCTACCTCAAATTTCTCTAAGATCTCAAATTTCCCACTGGCAGCTCACAGTTTAATTAATCTTATGAAATTAGTGATTAAAAGTGTGGGCCTGAGATTAAACTGATCAGAGTTGGAATGCAGCTAATATAAGCCTATCAGAAAGCAGCCTCACTGCTTAATAGCTGTCTAACTCAGGGTTAGTTAGGTAACTTTCCTAAACCTCAGTTTATCCTTCTGTACAAAGGGAATAATATTATCTACCTCACAGGATTGGTGGGGGCATTAAAGAAAATATTTTGTGTTTAATACCTAGTATCTAATAGTTCATCAACAAAAAAAACCCCAATAGTTACAGGAAATATTCAAAGTTTAACTTACAATCAAACAAATATATGGTTCCAACTCCCACCAGTTTATATTAGTTAAGGCTAATTCCAATTAATTAAAGAAAAAAGTGTCAATAATAATTCAAAATAGTAGTAGTGTATCTCATAGAACTCAAGGACAGGAATGCTACTAGTCTCAGGAAAAACTGGAAGAAGAATTCAAAACCAGCAGGACTTCTCTCCGTCTCTCATCCATTCACGTTTCTGAACTTGGTCCTTCTCTCTTTCTCTCTGGTTTCTTCCCCTTCTCTTGACCACGAGTGGAAGTCATGGCCATTAACATCTTGCAAGGGTTATACATTCAACCATTCAAGAAGGAAAATTATTCATTTACATGCCAAATCCAAAACCCTAATTAAAATCTTCATCAGTGCATTCTGGCTCTACAGCAGCTGTCCCCAACCTTTTTGACAACAGGGACTGGTTTTGCAGAGGACAGTTTTTCCATGGATGGGCAGGTGGGGAGGTGGGTGCGGTGTTGTCGCCTTGGCTCCACCTCAAATCATGAGGGGTTGGATTCTCAGGGGCAGCGCACCACCTGGATCCCTAGCAAGGACAGTTTGCAGTGGGGGTCCCTTGGGCAATGATGATAGCAATGGGGAGTGGCCGTGGGTGCAGGTGGGGCTTTGCTCGCTCGCCTCCTGCTGTGGCCTAGATCCTGGTGGGCCGTGGGGCCGTGGACCAGTGCTGATCTGTGGCCTGGGGTTTGGGGACTACTGCCAATCCAGTAACTGAGGCCAGGGAGCCCCTTGCTACAATGATGTTAATGGAAAGGGCTAATAAGTAGAATATAGACAGAGCTCAGGCAAATCAGCCCTCATTAAAAAGTGGGCAAAGGACACGAAAAGAAACTTTTCAAAAGAAGATAGACTAATGGCTAAGAAACACATGAAAAAATGTTCAACATCTCTAATCATCAGGGAAATGCAAACCAAAACCACAGTGAGATATCACTTAACTCTAGTGAGAATGCCTTTTATCAAAAAGGCCCCAAACAACAAATGCTGGCATGGATGCGAAGAGTTAGGAACACTCATACACTGCTGGTGGGACTGCAAACTGTACAACCTCTGAGGAACACAATATGGAGATACCTCAAAGAACTAAAAGTAGAACTACCATTTGATCCAGCAATCCCATTACTGGGCATCTACCCAAAGGAAAAAAAGACATTCTATAAAAAAGACATCTGCACTCGATGTTTATAGCAGCAGTATTTATTTTATGAGCACAGCTCCCACCATTGAGGCAACTGGTAAAGGTTCTCAAAAGTGCTTACCCAATCTATGTGCCTTTTTCTCTCTTCCTCCAGGTAGAGTATAGAATCTCAGCACTATCAAGTAAATTCAGAAAACGGAAATCACACACCCACGCACACACACACATTAAAAATGAGAAAACTGAAGCCCAGATAGGTGTGAAGTCTTTAACTAATGTCACGCAGCAAATTAATAAATTAGGACCAGAAACCAAGTTGCTAAACTTGTAGACTAGTCATCTTCTTCGTAAATTAAGCTGAATGTTTTTTGGTTGTCAGCCATCACTCATAATTCAATTTTTTCTGCCCAAGATGCAGGTTGTTTCTGTATCTGGAGCGCTGTTCTTCAATAAGCGTAGCTGCCTTCCTCAACCCACCCTAATGATAACTTTGCTGATTATATCCAACTTCAGCAAAAGCAGCTGCCACACACAATTGTGAACTTGACTTGCTTTTACCTTAGGGGCAGCAAAGTACACCTGAAAGGGATTTAAATTATAGATTGTAATCATTGTCTTTGTTATTCATTTTTCTTTGATAAGTTCCTTGTTATTAGTACATATATTAAACAGCTAAGTATCCCATTAGAGACTTCTGGAAGATATTTATACGTGCAGACAGCAAAGAATGTATAATAGTAAAGAGTTTGGATAGTAAAGAGTCCTCAGATGACTTATGAATGTGCCTGTGCCTTTGAGGAAACCTGAAATTTTTTTGTCTATTTCTAAAGGGAAAGGAATCACTGCTTCCTGAAAAAAGAATCAAACACTTATAGAGAGGGCACAATGCAAAATTCTTTCATATACTTTTTGGTGATTGTCTAGATAATCCTAAATATTATGTATTTGTAAAAATAACAAATACTCAATAATTACTGCCTGATGTAAAATATTTCCAAGAGTATATCATGATGTAGTGAGATTCATGATTATTTCTTTATGTTATATCTATATTCCCTATTGCCATAATATCTACATATTTTTCCTCATGTCATATATAGTCCGTACCAGTTGGTTTTGGGTTCTCAGTATAATACTATAATTTTTAAAAGTCACCCTTTCTCCACTCTGTTCCATGTGACTCTAGAGAGTTGGCTCTACCCTTAGATATAAGGGATGGCGTGTCACCAAGTTATGGCCAATTAGAGTGCCAAAATGTCTTGGCCATGCCCAGGAATAATCATATGTCCCAATAAAAGACAATGAGATTCAATTTTATGACATTTGTTGGACTTGTTGGGTAGAAAGCTGACAAGCTCAATTGTAAGTTAAAGTTATTGGCAATCACCAAGAAGAAAAAGTCCAACACAGAAGAAAGCCAAACTGGAAGATGGATAGAGTAAGGTGGAGTTTAGTTGATATTATTTGAGCCTCTGGATCTAGCCATGCATGAATTTTTTTTTTTAATCTGAGACAGTTTTAACTATTTTTATTGGTCACTTACACTTGATATAAAAACTTCTTTCACAAATCTATATCTCTTATAAGCACTCTTTGCTGTATCTAGCCTACTTTTAGAAAAGTTGAATTCATTGAAAAGTGTAATTGAAAACATTACAAGATTCTAATGTGGAGGATGACAGCGTGCTTTCCAAAATGAAAGGAAAAGATTGATAAGTAATAATAATATCTGGGTTGATACCACAATTTGAATTTTAGAAAAGTAGACTATGGTAATCAAGATGGGAGGTATTCACACTTTAAATGATGTAGGTGGAGAGGAAGGAAAACACAATATAAATGTTGTAGAGGCAAAAAAAAAGGCACTTGGTAATAATAATCATATTTACCCTCGGGTTTTGTGCTTTTAGAGATTGGTAGCATGATTCAGTGCAAACTGGAAAGAGGGGGAATCATGAAAGGAAAATTCATTCTTCTGTCTCTGCTGAGTGTTTTTTTGTTTGTTTTTTTCTTTTATTTTAATTTGGCACCAAGACAGCTAGCATGAGAACTCAGAGGCCTGAATGATAGGTAGGTAAATAAATGTGCTTGTCTTGGGCATAGATAAGGTGGTTTAAAAAGAGAAGGAGGAATTAGTTACATGCTGGCCTACAGAGATGGGAGCACAAGGTATCTAGGCTAGGATGCCAGGGACTCACAGAAATTGTGCAGAGAACTGTATAGACCCTGCCATAGGGAATCAGAAACTGGAAAAGGATGTATCATTTCTGATTGGCCATTTGAAGAAGCCAAGGAATATTAGGGTAAAGTAATGTTCTATCCCATGGCCTGTGTATCTAAGAGGCCACCCACATTATAACATAAATTAAGAAAAAAAATTGGAGTTCTTGAGTTCTACTGGAATGTGAATTTAGCCATTATATCAGTAAACTTTTTTCATAATCCCCTCTTTGTCAGTTTTAAAAAATAATGTGGCAGACTAAAACTTTCAGATGTATTCAATGCAAAATGTGACACACACACACACACACACACACAAACATTGTGGTTGCTCTCTTCTTACATGATACCATGTTTCTAAACTACTAGATTTATGATAATTTACCTAATGGAAAAATACTCTTCAAAAAATAAATTAATATAAATTTTAGTTTAGTAATATCTGATAATTTATAGTATATGGCATTGTGAGGCTTTACTCATGCTGGTTCTGCTAAAAAATATTTTTATACTAAAGTTTCACCTTAGCATAATTTAAATAACTAAACACATATAAATGTTGATAATCTCATTTCATGTAGAGAGAGTGTAAGTCTCTATCATTTGGAACAAAGAACAAACATGCCATAATACTTAATTTTCTAGGATTTATTCAGAAATAGGCCACCATTCATTTATATATATGACTTGAATTAATTCATCTTGATAAATTCTTAAAAGCATCTCATTTTATCATCAGAATATAATGCATGGGATTTTGTATAATTCAGGAAATAATTGCAGAAGTTATATTAATACAATAATTCAAATAGAATTTCCAAAGATGCTTCCTTTACTGCATGAAGCCACGTGATAATCGTTTACTAATCACTTTTGTACAAAAGCTAAAGAGACAGAGATTTAGGAGTAAACATAAATTTGGAATTCCACAAGAGGACAGGCATTACTCATTTTATTGCCCTTTGCTTTACTGTGTTTTATAGATATCATGTCTTTTATAAATTGAAGGTTTTGCGACAAGCCTATATCAACATCAACGAATTCTTTTGGCACCATTTTTCTAAGAGCATGTGCTCACTTTGCGTTTCTGTGTCATATTTTGGTAATTCTTACAGTATTGCAAACTTTTTCACTATATATCTGTTGTGGTGATCTGTGATCAGTAATCTTTGATGTTACTATTGTAATTTGTCAGGGGTTGGGGCACCACGAACCACATCCATAAAGGATGGCAGACTTAATTGATAAATGTTGGGTATGTCCTGACTGCTCCATCAACTGGCAGTTCCTCTGTCTCTCTCCCTCTCCTTGGGCCTCCCTATTCCCCAAGACACACTAATATTGAAATTAGGCCATTTAATAATCCTTCAATGACCTCTAAGTGTTCAAGTAAAAGGAAGAGTTGCATGTCTCTTAACTTTTAATTAAAAGCTAGAAATGATTAAGTTTACTGAGGAAGGCATGTTGAAAGCTGAGATAGGACAAAAGCTAGACCTCTTGCCCCAGTTAGCCAAGTTGCAAATGCACAGGAAAAGTTCTTGAAGGAAGTTAAAAGTGCTACTCCAATAAACACATGAATGATAATAAAGCAAAACAGCCTTATTGCTGATGTGAAGAAGGTTTGAGTGGTCTGAGTAAAAGACCAAACCCACAACATTTCCTTAAGCCAAAGCCTAATCCAGAGTAAGGCCCTAACTCTTCAATTCTATGAAGACTTACTATAGAAAGGTGAGGAATCGGCAGAAGAAAAGTTGAAGCTAGCGGACATTGGTTCATGACGTTTAATCAAAGAAGCTGTTTACATAACATAAAAGTACAAGGTGAGACATCAAGTTAACAAGCTACAGAAAGTTATCCTGAAGATCTAGCTAAGATAATTGATGAAGGTGGCTACACTAAACAACAGACTTTCAATGTAGATAAAACAGCCTTTTAGTGGAAGAAGATGCTGTCCAGGATTTTCAAAGCTAGAGAGAAGCCAATACCTGGCTTCAAACATCAAAGGGCAGTCTATCTCTCTTGTTAGAGGTCAATGCTAGGTGGCTTTAAGTTAAAGACAATGTTCATCTACCATTTTGAAAATCCTAGACCCCTTAAGAGAATTATGCTAAATCTACTCTTCCTGTGCTCCATAATTGAACAATAACTCCTGATGGCCACATATCTGTTTACGGCATGGTTTACTAAATATTTTAAGCCTGCTTTTGAGACCTAATGCTCATGAAAAAAGTTTTCTTTCAAAATATTATTGCTCATCGACTACCACCTGGTCACCCAAGAGCTCTGATAGAGATGCACAAGGAAACTACTTGTTGTTTTCATGCCTGCTAACACAACATCCATTCTGCAGCCCAGGAATCAAAAAGTAATTTTAACTTTCAAGTCTTATTATTTAAGAAATGCATTTTGTAAGGCTATAGCTGCCATAGACAGTGATTCTTTTGATGGATCATGAACAAAGTAAATTGAAAACCTATTGGAAAGGATTCACCATTCTAACTGCCATTAAGACCATCCATGATTTGTGGGAGGAGGTGAAATATCTACATTAAAGAAGTTTAGAGGATGTTGATTCAAGCCCTCATGGATGACTTTAAGGGGTTCGAGAATTCAGTGGAGGAAGTAACTGCAGATGTGGTGGAAACAGTAAGAAAACTAGAATTAGAAGTCAAGCCCAAAGATATAACTGAATTGTTGCAATCTATTGATAAAACCTTAATAGATGCGGAGTTGCTTCCTATGGATGAGAAACATCATGGTTTCTTGAGATGGACTATGTTCTTGGTGAAGATGCTGTGAATATTGTTGAAATGGCAACAAAGGATTGAGAATATTACATAAACTTCATTAAGAAAGCAGCAGCAGCAGGGTTTGAGAAAATTGACTCCAAATTTGAAAAACTCTACTGTAGGTAAAATGCTATCAAACTGCACTTCATGCTACAGAGAAATTGTCCATGAAAGGAAGAGTCAACTGACACAGCAAGCTTTATTGTGTTATTTTAAGAAATTACTGCAACCACTCGGAACCTATAGCAACCACCACCCAGATCAGTCAGCAGCCACCAACATTGAGGCAAGATCCTCCACCAGCAAAAAGATTACAACTTGCTAAAGACTCAGATAATCATTAGCAATTTTTAACAATAAAGTATTTTCAATTAAGATATATGTGTTGTGTTTTTTTGACATAATGTTATCATACACTTGATAGATTACAGTTTAGTGTAAACATAACTTTTATATGCACTGGGAAACCAAAATATTCATGTGACTTGCTTTATTGTGATATACCCTTTATTGTGGTGGCCTGGAATTGAGCCTGCATTGTCTCCGAGCTATGTCTGTATATTAACTGCTCAAAACGTCACTGGACAACTAAGAATTTGTATACTAAGTGTTTTAAGACTCCATGATTGCTAAGTAGAAAAGTACATCTATATGATATTTATGCTTAAACCCACCTGCATCCAAACTTCTGTACTTACATACCTAGTTTAAAAGGACCATGATGAAGAAGAAAATGACAAAGATAATGAAGACGAGGGAGGAAGAGGAGGAGAAGAAGGAGATAAAGGAGAAGGGGAAGAAGGGGAAAAAGAAGATGGGGAAGGAGATGATTAGCATATTAGCTTTTAATTTCTAAGGACAAATCTCTGAGAGGGGAATTTGGAAGGACACAAATATACATAATGAAATCAGAAAATACAATTTGCCCTTGGTTGCCCACCAGTCTGGAAATCCTTGAAAAATTTGCTACAGGACCCTTCGTGGGATTTGAGGAAAATGGGGCTTGTTTTGGACAGGAGGACAATAGGAGTCCATTTGCCAAGCTGTTCCACTAACCCCTGCGTTTGACTCCTTCTGAGGATTCTCTGCCATGAACTTTCCTATGCCCCCTTTTTTAAAAATTCCCCACAGTCTCATTTCATCCACAAAGCCCTCCCTAACAATCCCTGCCTTTCTATGGCCTCAACTATTTTTATACAACAGTCATAAAATTACGAACAAAGTATAAATGACCAGAAGTGTTAACCACCATCTGTAAGACTAAAAATATGTTGCTAGTTGATGGAGTAAGGGTCATAGGTTTTCCTTGACCTGGAATTTTTTATTCAGGTTCCACAATTTAACTAAGTCTACTTTGATCACTCAGACCATATTATCATCTCATGGAAGGGCAATTTTTTATTCCTTTTATACTTCTAAAATGTATTTTACATGCATAAGAGTTTGACTCCCTGCCTCTTATAAATTCCAATATTTATTACTATCTTAAGAGTACTGGAGAACATTTTGATTGAAGAATCTAACCATAAAACCATCTTTTATAATCCTCAAGACTTGGATTTTTATAAAGGCATATGCCTTTCTAGTTTCTTTAGAAATGTCTGAGCAGAAGTCTAAGCAAATTTCGCCCCATGTCTGATGTAGTGAAAGGTATGTGTATTTGAAAGCACACAATGGAAAGGCTGCAACCAGTAATTTAAATGAAGCACGTAACTTCATTTATTTTGTAATTTACTGGTCTAGGTAGAATAACCCCCATGTAGTAATCACAGAGGGAGGTTAATTATTAGTAAGAATAATAACAGAAATATCCTATTTCATTGTTCCATAATTTTTCTACTCCTGTCACCACCCAGAAGCAACAAAAAGCACTTTGTTTTTATGCCCTATTCAGTCCTTTCAATTGTACTATTTTAGAAACTTTATTGAATTTCCCCTTTTACTTCAAAAGGAAATACAACATGATAACCAAACATATCCACATAATTTGAAACATTAAAAAAATCTGTATTGGAGTTTTGCTCTTTTCTTCCCCAGCATTGTTCTTTCTTGTAGTATCTGTCCTATATTTATATTTGAGAACCCAGATAGGCAAGGCTGCTGGTTACTTAGGTCTAAATTGATCAACGCATCCCATTAGTTTGATACAAGGGACTGGATCCCAGATGAGCACTTCAATGAGAAGTTGCAAGATGCAATGGAATTTTTCAGAAATGCTGCAAGAGAGGCTTTGCCTTTGCACTATCATTCAGTCTGGGAGCATGTGAGGAGATGATTCAGCCACCTTGCCACCACAGTGGAAAACCTGGAGTTTCTGAGGTTATATTGTTGAGCCTCAGAATAAATCCAAAATAGGAACAGGAAGGGCTGATTGATGAACAGAAAGCGAGTCCTGATAACATTTGAGCCAAAAATCCATCTATACTGGTGGCCCTATTTGTGAATGTTTCTGATTCTGACAAATGTATTTGAACTGATAAAGTCTCTTTTACTGTTTTTGGTCCCTTATAATCTGAGGAGTTAACTGATAACACAATCTTTAGTTAGAGTAGGATTTCTTAAAGTATTGGACAAAGTGTTTTTCAAAGATGCTATTCCCAGGAAATTTCTCATTAAAACAAACGTAAATAAATGTCACGGTAAAATACATTTGAAGAAGACTAAATATGATACCATATTTTTCTTTAGGAAAATGGTATTTAAAACACCAGTCCCCTCCTTAAAACTCTTTGCACTTAGGATAAGAACCATCATTCATTTGGCCTATGAGATTCAGCATGAAATTACCCTTGGTTACTTCTCCTACTTCATCCTGAGCCTCTTGTTTACTATGCCCTAACCACATTGCCCTTTTCTCTCCTCCAGCAGAGCAAACTCTCCTGCCTTGAGGCATCGGTTTACTTTTCACTGGCTGGAATGGCCCTCTGTAGCTGACTAATTCCTACTTCTTTCTTCAGTTTAGATCTCATTTTTTATGGGAGGGCTTTCCTAAATCCATTCTCTA
The DNA here is from genome assembly GCA_963574885.1 of Lepilemur ruficaudatus. NCBI lineage: Eukaryota > Metazoa > Chordata > Mammalia > Primates > Lepilemuridae > Lepilemur > Lepilemur ruficaudatus. The sequence goes on along the minus strand of CAUYRT010063216.1, from coordinate 12,198 downwards.
ATTAAATTGATACCTCTTGTTGTTCATTCTCATAGCATCTTGTTCTTTCTCTTCATAGTACATCGAAATCCACTGCTATCTAAATATTTACGTCTTTATTTGTTTAATCTCTATCTTCCCATTACTTTGGAAACCCTGTGAGGACAGAAACCAGGTCTGATTTGTTGATGTTTCTTTGAGCAAAGCATGGTGCTATTTCTGGCACACAGTAGGAACTAGATAAATATTTACTGCTTGACTACTATCCAGAGCTGTGAAGTATCTTAGCATATTATAGTGTTTTAATAAAGAATAAAGAATCCTGTTTACAGTGGTAAAAAGGACATTGGAGACTCAGGAGGGGGGAGGTTAGGAGGAGGAGGTGAGGAATGAAAAATTACCTATGGATACAATGTACACTGTTTGGGTGATGGGTACGCTAAAAGCCCAGACTTCACCACTATGCAATTCATCCATGTAACGAAAAACCACTTGTATCCCAAAATCTATTGAAATCAAAACAATTCTGTTTAAATTTGTTTAACCCAGGATTTCCCAATTTAAAAAAAAACTGAAGTATTTTTATGAGTGTTTAATACATATTAATATTTCTAGAGACTATTGTTCTATAGCTTACATTTCAAGGAATACTATTTTACATTGTTTGAGTCATTTGTCATTTAAGGATTCAAGTCTAAAAGCCTGAGCTTCTATCTTTATCAGCATTGGAGGCTCAAATGACGCAAGACAACAATGATAATTGAGGACATTAACCCCAGTCATTTTAGAGGGCATTATATATAGCATGCATCTGTTACTTTTTGTATGCTGTTTTTCAGGGAGAGGATTTAAAATATGTATCTTAAAGACGATCAGGATGGACATTGTATGATATTAGACTCTAAAGAACTAGTACATATTCTCACAGATAAAAAAATTATTTAATCATTGTTCATGGAAGGATATGGTTTGGGCTTTCATTTTTTATGAATCCCTTAAATTAGCTAATGGCAAATACATTGTTATGGGGATTAGATAATATAGTGATTATTTTAGTCATGTTCCATTTGCATTTGACATATATATTTTGCCAATACAGAAAATTTCATATAAGTGTCTTTTTAAAAAATCTCCAAAGAACACTCAAAGCTGGCACTTGCATTACTTTCCCTTCAGAATTTTGAGCTTAACTTTCTGACTGAGCTTTGCCAAAAACAGATGAGATGAGTCCAGGAATATTTCAAGTGACCAAACATGTCAACAATCAAATCTTCAAGCCCAAGTTCCTAACTCCAGAGTGCAAGAGAGTGCAAAAAGCATCGAAAATGCCCATTATGCTGAGCAGGTGTAGACTGTACCATTATTTGCTCAACCAGATGGAAGTCTGCCCCAAATGCAGAATTCTTTCCAAACCCACAAACTCCTCACTAACCACATGTAGGAATGACTTGCTCAAGAAAGGGTTGAGAACATGTCATCAGCCAAACCTGACACTTTTTTTCCCCTTCTACCCATCTAGATCTACTTTCCCAACATCATTTTATGCCAACAGATTCAAACCAACACTTAACCAAGGAATATTATGGTTTTCCAATTGTGATTTTCCCAACATCATCTGTGATGGGTTTTCTGATGCACTCAAATTTATTTTCAACAGGTGAAGAAGGTAACAGGTTTTTCTTTCCTTACCGCCACCTTGGAACATAAAACATACCCTTCATCCTTCTGGAACTTGCACTTAGAAAGCTTGGACAACAAAAGAGAGGCCGTTTTCACTGTACCTGAGACCAAGATAAGAGACAGAGGATCTCGCTATTGAAATAATATTCATGTGTCCTGCAAGAAAGAGACAAATCTTCCTAGCTATATCAAAATCTGTTTTTCCTGTAGAGAATTGTCCCTGAGATCAGACCAATTAGAGTTTTTCTCATTGTTTCCTTTCACATTTCCTCAACCCTCTTTGGATTTGAAGGCTCTCTAGTTTCATCTAGCAGAAAGGCCAAACTATGGGACCTGCATGACAGATATCTCTAGGCAAAGGGGAAGGAGAAGAGATAGGACTCTGGGAGGGTATAGTGTGTGAAAGTGGACCCAGGAAGGCCAAGGGTAAAGAGGTAAAGAGAGAGGAGCCCTCAAAAGAAATAGGCTCCATGGGGAGCAGGAGAGGGAAAGATTGTAACTAGGAGAGCAGGGGTGGTGGAAACGGGCTAGCAAGGCAAGACGCAACTGCGAGGTCTGTCCTGCAGAAAGGACGGTTCTGCACATCCCTCTGGATGACTTCTGTGTCATCGATCAGCCTGCACTAAGTTCCATCAGTGATGAGTTATATTGTTCCACCTGTTCAAAGTTAAGGTCAAATAAAGGAGTTTTTTTTAACCTCAGGTAGAGAGATTAAGGAGATTTTTAACAAAGATCAAAAACAAACACCTCATACAACCCAGTACATTCAGGAATAAATATTTTCTACTGTTGTTGGTAGAATAAATGCCTATTTTAGGACAAAATGCTAAATCACTTTGCACAATATCAAATATACAGATACCAAGGTATATGTACAATTCCAGGCACATACAGGAAACTCAATGCATGGCAGACTTTTTTTTTTAAGTATACACACACACACATGCACACACACACGCTACCGCCACTGTCTTCAGAATCCTGGTTCCACTGATAAAGCACACTAATGTCTTGTGTTTGTACTGATACTGCTTTGAGTTCCTAAGATAAGTGTGATAATTTAAAACAGGGAGTTTTACTATTGAACTTTGATATTAAAGTGTGAACAATGAACAAAATATTTGTATTTCTGCAAGTTCAAGCCAAGTTTTTTTTTTTTTAAATGTATTAAGGACTTCATTTCTTTTCTCTAGGGCTGATGACAGTCTCACCAGTGGCAGCCAACATTTCTTGAGCCACAAGTCAAATATCATTTTACCAATTCTAGCTGCAATTCGATCACCATGAGTCCTTACTTTCATTTGAGGATGCAGAGTAGATAATTAATACTTATAAAACGTGGCATAAGTTTAAATAAAATTTGAAATAAAAATATGTACAATGCAAGACAGACTACATTCCTTCAGCAACATCCTTATTCAATTAATTTTTAAGTATATAAAGAGGGCCAGGGAGCCAAATTACCAAAGAAAGTCTTAATAACGTGGAAAAAAGAGTAAGGAATGAAAGCAAGCACAAAAATTTCTCAAATGAAGGAAACAAAGGAAAAAAGAAGAAACAGACATCAATAAATCCAGCTTCTAAAACCTGAAACCACAATCAGCTAAAAAATACACAAATAGAAAACAGGAAATTAAGAAAACAAGAGAAATCATTTTTGAAAACGTGAGGGGAAACCAACAAATGGGAAAAGAGAAGTCAAGTACCGGGTAGAGATTTAGACCAGCTAAATAAATGGCATATGCTTCAGCAGAGAAATTTCAGAATAATAAAACCAGTCTGTCTATTTAGATATAAAGCAAATTATTAATAACAGAAGAGGTGCAGCAAAGAATCAGAGTGTTATATTAAAATAAGGGTACTTATAAAACATCTGGTTTATGCTGTTTAGGAGGCTCTGGCTTAAGTTTACACCCAGATTTCCGGCCTGAGATTCTAGCATGCTTGAGTATGAATGGAGAGTTTGTAGAATGCACCCACCAACAGTCTATTCCTCTAATGGAAAAAAGATCTACCTATGAAATAAGAAGAAAAGGACAGGCATTTGAGATTGGCTAGTATCGATAAACCAGTCATCCGAGGGTCAGGGCTCTTTGAAAACAGCATGCTGTCCCTCATTTGACATCTGCCATACTGAGTGCCCTGCAAACACTCCCTGCAGCTGAGGCTCATCCACCTGTGGCCCTTCCCATCTTCTCCATGCTTGTGTCTCAGGTCTAGGGAAAGGAGCTTGGACATATAAAAAACAAGTAACAAAACAAGAATCAAAAGATATTTCTCCCCCAATCCCTGTGACACCTCTTTGCTTTGCTGCCAGTGTAACATGAGAGTAAGAAAAAGATGTTTCTCCCTTCTTAGATAGCTCATCCTTGGTCTCTGTAGAATACGGTCTGCCGTTGGCACAGTAGGAGTACCTCAGGAGCCTGGAAAACAGGAACCCCTGACTGAGGCATGAACATCAGCACCCTGCACAGTGGTCGCACCCAGCAGTGGTACAGTGAGTTGATCCCGTGAGGGTTTATATGCATGTGAGGCCCAGAGAAGGCAAGTATCTGGGAAAGAAAATGGCACCTGCCACATAATAGCAGAAGTGACCTATTTGTGGGCACATATGAGACATCCCCAGAGGCCTCCTAGGAATAATATAGAGACTCTGAAGGAGAAGCTGGATTTCTATTCTGTTTCTTGGTAGAAAGTTGAGCCAATGTCACCAATGAAAAAATGTCACCAAATTGTAGACTTGCTTTGGTTTGAAGCTAGAATAATCTGTAAAATTGAGGCTATAATTCAAAATTATAAATGACATAGAATATCTTGTATGATTGCATGATTACCCAGAGATATTTGATAGTTTAATAACAAATGCACTACCTAGGACTCTACTTCCTACTGAATTAAAAGGGTGAATTGAAACTCTGGATGAAGTCTGCCTTTTGCAATCAAGACCTGGGGTTTAAGATATCTTTCCTAACACAATAGGAAATGACCCTAATCCCTGTGTTCCAGGGTATTAATCATCACAGATTTTTCTTATCCACTTGTCTTTGAAAAAAATCTCTTAAAGCTAGTGACTTATGAGAAGCGTAGCCCACTGGAACAAGTGTATGCACTATAAGGACATTATAAATTAAAGTTTTACTTAATTAGGTATCATTATAGATCAGACATCATTATGAAAAGTACATATTCTCTTGACTAGCTACCCATGTGAAAAGCCATGCAACTTACACAAATCTGCCACATTAAAGACTAAGTCACTCAGATAGACATTGAGAGAGAGGTTTTTTTAAACAAATTTCAAAATATTAAGGGGGTACAAATGTTTTTATTGAATGGGTACCTTTTATAAAGCTTAAGTTGGAGCTTTTAGCGTGCCCATCACCCAAAAAGTGTTCATTGTACCCAAAAAGTAGGTTTTTACCCCTCCCTTTCCCCCTCTCCGAAATTGAGAAGTTTTATCATGTTTTTGAGGTTATTACATTACCATTCATTCCATCAACAAATATTTATGGAGTGCCTACTTGGTGTCCGGCTTAGTTCTAATGCCATAGACAGAGTGATAAACAGGACAAACTAAATTTTTGCCCTCTTGCCTCCTAAATTCTAGTAGGGGAGTCAGCCAATAAACAAGGACATAAAAACATAATATTATATCATACGTAAGTCAGGGTAAAATAAGAAGAGATGAGAAGGGGCTAATTTAAATAGACTTGAGGGTCAGAAAGGCATCTTTGAGGACATGATAGTGAGGAAGGGACAGAATGAAAGGAGACGTGAGCCTTGAGAAGATACGAAGCCAGGCTATTCCAGGCAGAGGCAACAGTAAGTGCAAAGATGCTCAGTCAGGAGCAGGCTGGGCACATTCCAGAAGGAGCAAGAAGGGCAATACGGCTGGCGCAGAATGAACAGAGGGGAGAGTTGCAAAAGATGAGGTCAGAGATGCATGCAGGGGCCAGCTCAGGCCATGAGAAGTACTATGAAAATACCTAATTTGGAGTTGCTTTTTCTTGAAATAAACACTCAAGAGCTAAATTTCAAATGTGGAACTAATAGATTATTGTCTCAGTAAGAAGGAAGAAGCCAGACAGGGCTTTAAATACCTCAGGGCCTGTGGAAGAACAAATAATTATTGCAAGTTAAGGACTATAAGGTATTAAACTTCAGGAGATGTATAACAAAACGGTCTGGGGTCACTAGCTGTGGGGTCTGAGCAGATAGAATCTCCATGTGACTCTTACTTCCTCTGACCTAGGCTCCCAGCCTGTCAGTTCTCTGGAGAGGGACAGTAAGAAAAAGTAAACCAATGAACAAGCTCACCAGAAAAATCTCGAAAACACAAGGTTTGTTTGGCCTAATGTTGGACTTAATATAAGAAGTTAAAAAATGAATAGTCCAGCTTAGGCTTATATTTCTAATACTATTAAAGATTAGAAAGTCACAGATACCACTCCTTGTACAGCAAAACTGGAAATGTTAATATAGGGGAACTCTGCCAAAAAGGTGGTATTTTCAATGAATGAATTTTTAAAAAGAAGCATGTGTATCTTGATTTCAGTTCTAGGTAAACTGTGAAAAAAATCAATATGAAAATAAAGTCTTCCTTGAGAAACTCTAGCCACAGTGACACAGTCACATGGTTTTGGTGTGGGAATTTGTACTATGGGGGAGGGGAGAGGCCTCACAAAAACAAACACATATACTGTCTAGAGAAATGTACCTAAAGGCCAGAATTTCAGAGAAATGCTACAAATAAAATTGTAAATAATGTCTGAACTCCAAGTAGAAATCACCAAACATATGAAAAAGCAAGTTACAATTAGTTACAGTCAGTAGAAGCACAAACCATGGATTCAGACGTGCAAAAGCAGTGGAATCATTGCACACAGAACATAAAATAGTTTTGTTTAATAAGCTTAAAAATAAAAGAATTGATAAAAGAGAATATACTATAGGTTGAACATACCTGAGAAAATAACCAATTAGACCTTTTATCAACAACAAAACAATCGAAAAAAGAAATTCCATGAATAGATTAACTAGCAGTATAGCTATTGAGAGAAAGAACAGAAAGTGAACTGGAATAAAGATCTGAATAAATTCCCTAGCATAGAATGCATAGAGACAAAAAGATGAAACATTTTGTGAAGAAAAGAAAAGTTAGTGACCTGGAAGATATGATGGATAGATGAAATAAGAGTTACAGAGGAAGGGAACAGGGAGAATGACTAATAAGCAATATTTGAAGGTATGTTGGCTTAGTGTTTTCCAGAACAGACAAAAAGACACCAATCTTACATTTAGGGATACCAATAAATATTGAAAGTTATAATGAAAAAGTATACCTAAGCATATCAGAATCCAATGCAGTACAACAAAGACAAATCCTAAAATCAGTCAAGGAGAAAAAAACAGATTGCCAACAAAGAAACGTCAGTTAGATTCATAGCTAACTTTTCAACATCAACAAAAAAATCTAAGGATAATTCAATAACACATTTCAAAATGCAGAGAAAAACAGAAACTGGTATTGACAATTCTATATTCAGTAAAGCCGTCTTTTAAGAATGAGGTCAAAATAAAGATAACTTCAGGCAAACAAAAACTGGAAGATTTTATTACACAAACATCTTCCTTAAAGTAACTTCTAAAGGATATTCTTGAAAGCAAAGATCTGAAATATAAGATGAATGTGAGCAAAAAATTGTAAACATATGGAAAAAATAATAGAGATTTTTGAAAAGTTAAGAATAATGAATTATTTATGGAATTAAAACTCAAAATTGAACTAACAATCATATATCATTACCTGAAGTGGGTGATTGGAGTTAACCACTGCAAAAAGTTTGTATTATTTAGGAGAAGAAAAATGATATTCATTAGCTTTAAAATTTATTAGGTTAATTGAGTATTTTTAAATGTCTAGTATAATAATTAAAAGTATAGAAAAATAGTTTGTATCTCCAAAACTATCAGAGAAAATATAAAGTGGTGAGGGAAGAAAATATCAATCACAGGTGTGAGCCACCACACCTGGCCTCAACAGGATTTTTTAAATGAATTTTAAATTTATATAAAGAATCAGGCAGGGTGTGGTGGCTCACGCCTATAATCCTAGCACTCTGGGAGGCCGAGGCAGGCGGATCCTTTGAGCTCAGGAGTTTGAGACCAGCCTGAGCAAGAGGAGACCCCGTCTCTACTAAACAAATAGAAATTAGCTGGACAACTAATTTGTATATATAATTTGTTATATATTTTATATATATAGAAAAAATTAGCCAGGCATAGTGGCTCATGCCTGTAGTCCCAGCTACTTGGGAGGCTGAGGATCGCTCAAGGATCACTTGAGCCCAGGAGTTTGAGGTTGCTGTGAGCTAGGCTGACGCCACGGCACTCTAGCCCAGGCAACAGAGTGAGAATGTCTAAAAAAAAAAAAAAAAAAAGAATCAAATGAATCAAATGGCCAAGAAGAGCTAATACATTTCTGAATAGTTAGCTGGGGGGAATGACTAATTAGATGTCAAAACTTTTTTAAAGCTATTATATAATAAGAAAACAGTGTGAGAACAGAAGAGTATTGGACAAACTTTCTAACTAAACCAAATAACTTGGGAATAACACAAAATCCATGGGAAAACGTTGCAAAGCAGACATGCATTGCAGAGAAATGAGGAATTCAAGGACTATTCTTCAATAATTGGTACTGAAAATGGAGTATCTTTGTGAGGAAAATGAAAATGGATCTCCTCTTCACAATATAAACAAAAACAACTCCAAATGGATTAAGGACTTAAATCTGAAAGTCAAAACCTTCAAACTTTCAAAAAAATATGTAGGGGCATAATTTTGTAAACTTGTAGTTAGGGAAGAATTTCTTAAGACTATAAATAGGTAAACTGGAAAATATTTCTACAAATCTATAAGAAAGAAACTACTCAAAATAAAAATAAGCAAAGACATGGACAGATATTTTACTCGAAAGGAAACGTAAGTGACCAATGAAAATGTGAAAAAATACTAAACTTTGCTAATAATGAAATAATATCTCACACTAACCTAACTTGGAAAAAATTTAAATATTAGGCCAGTGTTAATGAGATTATTATCCAAAAGGAATTCTCATTCGATATTGGTGGGTATATAAATAGGATCAATTTCTTCTGAAACAATTGGGCCTCGCCTAGTAATGTTGAAATGAAAATGTATTAACTCTACAACAGCTGTTCCACTCCTAAGGCATACATACCCTAGACAACACTTGCATATATTTACACAGAATTAGACTGAGCATGAATGTTCACAATAGCATTGTTTATATTATTTAAAATGTTACTGCCAACCCAAAACTCAACCAAGAGGAGAAATGATTTTCAAAGTGGCAATCCATACAATGAAATATTATACAGTTGGGAAAAATAAATAAATCTCAGCTATACATACCAACGTGAATGAACCTCAAAAACATGTAATGAAGGGAATGATTAATGCAAAATTCAGGCTTGAGGTTGTTACCTCTGGTGAGGAGGAGGGGATTAGATAGGAGAGTGGTGGAAATGGTTTAGACTGTTCACGTTTCATTGATATTGCTGTAAAAAGGATATAGCCCGAAATTATTATTTTGTTTCTGGTTTGCGGTACACTGCAGGCCGCAGTGGCCTCAAGAAATGTAAGATAGATGTGCAAATGTAATTAAATCAAGAACAAATTATTTTCCACATGGAGTTACATAACTATTCCAAGTGTTCTGAATCACTAGGTCCCTCATTGCTTTTATAGCAAACTCCACAAGACAACCTGTGAAAAAATGAAAGTCTATGTAGGTCACTTTGAATTCTGATATTCTTGTACAGAGCTAAAATTAGCAACGTATTACATTGCTTCTTAAGCATGTTCAGAAATTATTAACACATTCTCTAAGAAGCTAAGCTTCTCCTAGGAAGGCTTTTAATCTCAGAAGAGCAAAGCTTTTTATTTCTTCTACAACAGCTAAAAATGAGACCTGTTTAATATTTCCAGCCTTCCTCAAGAAATGGTAGTCACTGATTGCTGAGATACTTTTAAAGAACTGTATGGTTCTATAGAATAAAGAACAAGTAAAGTATCGCTGTATTTGGACAGTTTTTCCTCTAATGAATTCTTCAGATTTTTTTTTTTTTGGTTGGTATCATTCCAAGAATTATAAATCAGGAAGAATTGTGTGTTGTCTCCCAAAGGGCAGTTGAACTTTGTTCAGAATGCTTAAGAAAACATCCGGTGAGAGGTTTGCTGATGGAGCTGTCAACTCATCTTCGAGATTCTCCTTCTAGAACGTACAACAGTGATGAGTCCAAATGCCATGAATATTTTGGTATCACTGAGATCTCATCTCCTAGGGGCCACAAAGCAGCTCGAATCGGCTACTGCTGTAGGCCTGGACATGTCGCTTATGAGAGCAAACTGAAGGCTATAGGATAACATCAAGTTGTAAGAGTTAGGGTTAGGCACAAGAGCTAAACATGAGAGACATTTTTTAGCAAATAGGAAATATTTGTGTGTATGTTTACTTCTCCTTCATTGAGAAGCATTTAAACATTGGGCAGCTAATAAATAAAAATGCCAGAGAAGATCTTTACAGAAGAGCTGAGCTGTGGAATATTACAGTATTTGCCAGATGAGATGAGGTTATTATTTGGCCTAGCAACTCTGTCCCATCTTTTCCTCATGTCCTGTCCCCCACTAGGATTGCAGCAAGCAGGCATATTTCTGATTGAGAAATTCAGAGATGGGGACAAAGTCGTGAACGTGTGACTCTATAAAGAGAGGAATTTAAAAGGAGTTTCCTCAGATGGTTCTTCTGTTCTTTTCATTTCTTAATTAAATTTTATTTTGAAAGTTACATAATTTGAGGCATTCTCAAAACAGTCTTGATTTAGTTTTCTTGATTTCATTCCTTTCAGTAAATACTACTAAGATCCCATAGTGAGCAAGTCTTCAACTGGAGGTAACAACAATCTTAGAATATCACCTGATTTAAACATAAATCTGAAAAATTAAATATGTCATAAAATTGAGATTATTCATATATTCACAAATAGTTATTGATCACATAGTATGTGCCCAGTACTGGAATGCATACCAGGGGACATAATCATTACTCACATGGAACATACCATCCGGTGGGCTGAGTTATAACCTCACATATTTCACACAAATGTAAAATTAGCAACCACAAGTTCTGTGAGAGAGAACTACAGTAAAGAATATGTAGCAGGTCGATCTTAATACCGACTGGATATCAGAGAAGGCTTCCAAAGGAAGTGATGGTTGAGCTTATATTCAAGGATGAATAGAAGTTAGCGTGACAAGGGATTGAAGATGCAGGGATGTATGGAGATAGTTCTGGGTATTTTAATATTTTTCAAACTTCAGAAGCAAGACATACTTTATGTTTCAGGAGTGTTTTAAAGTATATTCACTAGGGTCATTCATCCTTGTGAGCTGAGTAGAATGAGCTCTATGCTGAGAAAGACTGATGGCAGAATCCCTGAGCAGAGGCTCCATCTCTGGTCTAACCACACCCCTAGGCAAGGTCAGCCGCCAGCTACAAGCAGTGATGTGTGAAACTTTGTAAGAACGTGGATGCTCATGTGGATGCTCATCATGACCCATTACACATCTCTAATGGCCAGAAATTCCAACCATTAATTTCATTCCTTCGGGTTACACAATTCTGATAAAGGCAGGTCACTATCTCTATAAAACCACGTGTCACGACTTTTCAAGACCTTGCACAATGTGGCCCTTGTTTCCTCCCAAGCCCAGATGCATCTCCATCTCTCGTTTTTCTCCTCCATCCTCAGTGTAGTCCTGCACTGTGACCTCTCCGTGTGTCTCACGTGCCGTATTCCTGCCCACCTCAGCATCTTCACAGACATTCTTTCCTCTCCCTGGTGTGCTCTTCCTTTCCCTCTTTGTCTAGTTAATTGCCATTTTGAATGTAGATCTCAATACATTTCTCAATCATATTTTCCTCAGGAAAGTATTCCCTGGCCTTCCAGACCAAGCTACTTTCTCACTCTGTGCTGTGTTAACATATCCTGTACTTCTGCTTCTTAACATGTATCACAACTGAAATAATTAACAAATTGAATAACTTATCCAGTCATTTGATGTCTATCTCCCTTGCTAGAATAAATACAAAGTTTCACAGAACCAAAGTTACATCTGTTTTATTCCCAACAAGTTATTCATAACTTGCACATAGTAGACACACAGTAACTATTGAAGGAAGAAGGGAGTAGGGGATGGAAGGAGAGAGAGAAACACACACACACACACACAGCCCAGGAAGTTTGTCTGCCCACTATCCTTCCTTTAAAAACTACCTGTCATCATTCCAAGTAGTTTAAGTGCAGCTGGTTCTTTTTTTTTTGAGACAGAGTCTCACTGTCTTGCCCTGGCTAGAGTGCCGTGGCGTCAGCCTAGCTCACAGCAACCTCAAACTCCTGGGCTCAAGCGATCCTTCTGCCTCAGCCTCCCGAGTAGCTGGGACTACAGGCATGC
>CAUYRT010063215.1:0-37891 GCA_963574885.1 Lepilemur ruficaudatus | reverse complement strand
ACTTATCTCCAGTGAGAATAAGTCAAAAAAGTCCCCAAACAATAAATGTTGGTGTGGCTACAGAGAGATAGGAACACTCATACATTGCTGATGGGACTGCAAACTAATACAACCTCTGTGGAAAGCAATATGGAGATACCTTAAAGAACTACAAATAGAACTACCATTTGATCCAGCAGTCCCATTACTGGGCATCAAAAGAACAAAAGACATTCTATAAAAAAGACATCTGCACTAGAATGTTTATAGCAGCACAATTCACAATTGCAAAGACTTGGAAACAACCCAAGTGCCCATCAATACATGAGTGGATTAATAAAATGTGGTATATGTATACCATGGAGTTCTGTCTTTGCAATTTCTAAAGTCTTGTTACTAGGAGTTGTGAGGCACTCTGTTGCTGGTCTTCCCAACTCAATGGATAGAGGAAATGGGCCAGGCACAGTGGCACAGTGACTCACTCCTGTAATACTAGCACTCTGGGAGGCTGAGGTGGGAGGATCCCTTGAGCTCCGGAGTTCAAGACCAGCCTGAGCAAGAGTGAGACCCCGTCTCTACTGAAAATAGAGAAAAGTTAGCTGGGCATGGTGGCACATGCCTGCAGTCCCAGCTACTTGGGAAGCTGAGGCAAGGAGGATCACTTGAACCCAGGAATTTGAGTTTGCTGTGAGCTGGGTTGATGCTACAGCACTGTAGCTCCAGCAACAGAGCAAGATTATATCAAGAAAAAAGAAAAAAAGAGGAAATGGGTTGCTTTGTCAGGATCCATCAGTGCACCATTCATTATTCTATTTCTCTACTCTGACCCCTGTATCCTCTTTAAATTTGCCTCTTCCCCTGAAATGTGTGAAAAGAATGTCAGAAAAAATTAATCTGGTGATTTTTAAATTGTTTATTATCAGAATATTTGCCTGTTACAAAAAATGTACATGGAACACAAAACTTAAAACAGATGAGAGAAAACCTGCTGGTGTTCAGTGATGGTTGGGATCCCAAAGCCACAACAAATGGGCCTCTCCCTCACCCCTCCAGTTATCTCCATGATACTTACAGCTTTACAGTGCACACTCTCTCTTAACCTTTTCTGGCTTTGTCATAGAGGTGACATTTAAGTCACTTAAAAAGTTTGAATAATAGCTTCTTAGGTCTTTAAGACTATCTGTGAACTAACCCCCTGTTTCATACCCGAGAAAACTGAGGCCCAAAGAAGTGATATAATTTGCCTTAGGTCATTTAGATAGTGTCAGAGTGGAACTGGGACTTTAATATTCTGTTCTCTAAATTGATGCGTTTTCCATTGCAGTGACCTACTCTGAAGCTCAGAGAATTCTTGCAGAAGACCTATTCTTTGTGATCACATAAAGGAAGCTGTATTTAGACTCTAGAAGAGGCATATTTGTGCCAGCTTGTCTGTTCACTAGCCCTGACACATTATTCATTCAATTTGCTCAGTCTACAACTCCATTAGCTTTATCCTATGGTGGGGCTGGCCCATTTATCCCTGCTTAAAATTTAATCAGACATTTCACTGCTCATCAACACTTTAACGGGACCATTTAGAGCCCTGAAACTCCACACATTTCTGCTTAATTACTGCTAGCCGACAGATGTCACTTTCATTGTCCTCTCTTCCCTCTATCCTTCAGTTGCACAGAATTGGAGAAGCTTATTGTTTAAATAAACCTTAAAGCAGGAACACAATCAGAGACTGATAGAGAGACACCAGCCCCATGTTTCTGCCTGATTGGAATCTAGTCATTTGGAGACGTGAAAGTCTGTATTTGGTACTTCATCAGAACTTGAAGCCCACTCTCAATTTTTTCTTGTACAAAGTGAAGGGAACATGGGAAGAAAGAGGGATGTAGAATAGGTGACTGGGCTTCCCCATCTGCCAGGCTTCTCAGGCCTTCTTAGACTACTCTCTGCTCATGCTTGTTCCTTATTCAACTGTGAAATTGGAATCGCAAGAGGGATGTTGCGTTTCCACTGCCAAGATTCCTCTCACGATTGAGCACAGGAAAGAGAGACTGCTTTTGGAGCTGGAAAAAGAGACGTGGCAATGTTGGCATGTATCAGTAGACTCTGTTTATTTGATATTATCAAATCCTGGTTTTCCTCAACCACCCACTCCCCCACACATATTCATGCTATTTTCAAGGACACTGTAAATATTATTGCAAATAGCCTTTCAGCATGAAAAATTCCTTTAAAATTAGATGATAATAACTCATGGTCTTTTCTTTGAAACAAGCACAGAAAGAACAGGTTATCTTTGATTCTTTGAAAGTATGGAAGTATTTCACATAACTGATTGGTATTTTTGGATTGAATAAGACAGGATTTACACAAGCTGCTTCTAATCTACGGCATCAGTTATCTAGTGCCACAATTATGCTGCATAACAAACAATCATAAAATTTCAGCAACAGAGAGCAATAAATGTCCTTGAGAGCTTTAGCTGCTCTGACTTGGCTCAGGTAATCTCAGCTGGGCTTGACTGGGTGGTTTTGCTTTGCTGTTTTTGGCTGGGCTTGCTCATGTCCGGAGGTCACTGGATGATGGACTTGGCTAGGATGACTGGGGTGACTTGGCTCTGTTCCTCATCTCATTTTTTATAGGCTAGCTCAGATACGTTTTTATGGAAATGGCAGAGGGCAAGAGAACAGTGGAAATGCACAAGCACTTTCTCCAAGCTTTTTTTGAATTATATCTATTTAAACTTACAAGTCATGTTTGGCCAAAGTAAGTCACTCGGCCAGGTCCAGAGTCAGAGTGACAGTATTCCATAAGATTATATAGGAAAGCTTGTATTAATACATAGAGGAAATGTGGCAAAGAATACAATAAACCTACTATAAATAAGAGTGAAAGACTGAATGCTTCCCATTTAGTATCAAGAACAAGACAGAATACTCACTCTTACTGATTTTATTGAACATTGTCCTGGAGAACCTTGCCAGTGCAATAAGGTAAGGAAAAAAAAAAAACATATAGGAAGATGTAAATCTCTCTTTCTTTATAGGTGACAGGGCAAATATGTATAAAACTCTAAGGAGTATACTAATGATATTAGAACTGAAAAGTGGATTTAGCAAGGTCACAGAGTCCAAGATCAACATACAGAAGTTGACTGAATTTATATACGCTACAACTAAAAATGTAAAATGCAATTATATATAATAATAATGATGACCAATCAAGAAGTTCTATATATCAACTACTCTTAGTAGTCTCTTCCTAGAAATATTGCATTTTAAACGAGCACTATTGAGAGGGGACAATGTTTAACTTGCTGCCTTTCATACTGCATATGCAACTGGCCATTTGTCCTTAGGTTAGTCCTTGTAATTTTGTTAGCTCTGGCTTCTAACAGTTATTTAAGAAAAAAAACTCTGGGATGCTGGGCTGCAAAAAAAAACCCTTACTGGTTGCTAGAGAGCTAGAACCAACTAGAATACAAATGAGCTAGTACATGCAAGTCCTTCTTGCCTTACTAGTTCCTCACAGAAGCACACCATAGCACAATACATCTCACTCTTTCATTGTTTTCCTTGAGATAAATGGCAATAGCCATTACAATGGCATGGAATAATAATTGTTTCAAATTCTACTGAAAACAAACAAAAGCTTTGTTTCTGGCTTATGTTATTATGATGATACTGATTACATTTATGAAAAGTTTTATGTTATTGGATTCGGTTGATGCTTATCTCCTCAATTAAAAATAGAGTGTTCTAATTAAATAAAAAAAAAATGAAATTAAGCAATGAACATTTAGGTATAAATCTTGATGAGTAAAGTCTTAGCACTCCAAATTACAAGATACTTTTGAGATAAATGAAAGATCTATAAATAGATGGAGAGTTAAATGACACTCTTAGATTGAAAAACTTAATATTATTAAAATAAAAATTTCCTCAGAATTGGTCTCTAGATTTAATACAATTCAAATCAAAATTCCAGGAGAATTTTTAAAACATTTTTTAAGAATTTGACAAATTGATCCTAAAATTTATATGGAATTGCAAAGGACCTAGATATATGTGAAACAGCTTTGAAAAAACAAGGAGAAAATTGGAAGACTTACACTATCTGATTTTAAAAGTAATTACAAAGCTATAAGAGTGAAGACCATATGGTTTTAATATAAGTATAGACACAAATCCAAAAATGGACCTAAACTATGTGACTGCTTGATTTCTGACAAAGATGTTTTGTATTAATAGTCACCATCTGGAGGCAGATGGACCCCCTCTCAATAGGTAGGATGTTGAGGATGATGACACTGCACACACCAAGAGAATTTGAGAGAAAATGTATTAGACACTAGGGACTGCTTGGGAGAGCAGGGCAGGAACAAGCAGGTCTACGATGGCTTGAGTGAGGCTGAGAGCATGGGCTGGGACTTTACACTGGCGAGGGAGTGGCACTAGGAAAAGTTTCCACATGCTGGCTGGGACTTTGAGAGGCTTGACTTTCCTATTGACACCTGCCCAAAAGTGGTGCAGAAGGGGAAGGGAGAGGTGGGGCTTGAAAGCTGTCATCAGTTAAACATCAAAATTGGAGTCAAACTCTTAATTACAGATTTAGAGGCAATTCAGGGTGGAAATGTCATATTTTTAACAAGTAGTACCGGGATAACTGGATATCTACATGGACAAAAAATGAACCTTGACCCTTTTAACACAGCTTACAGAAAAATTAGTCAAAATTGATCATACAGAATTTCAGTTCGATAAAAGGAATAGGTTCAAGAGATCTGTTGTTTAACATGATGACTATAGTTGAGAGCAATGCATTGTATTTTTGAAAATTGCTGAGACAGTAGATTTTAATGGTTCTCACCGCAAGAGTGATAAATATGTGAGGTAATGCATGTATTAATTGGCTTTAATTAGCCATTCCACACATATATATATTTCCAAAAAATCATGTTGTACATGATAAATATACACAATTTTTGTCAATTAAAAAATAAATTAAAATAGATTATAGATTAAACATAAAAGATAAAATCATAAAAATTCTATAAGATACAAGATAAAATCTTTGTTACCTTGAATTAGGTGAAGGTTTCTTAGTTTGGACACTAAAGGCATAAATTATGAAAGAAAAAAAAGAATAAATGGACTTCATCAAAATTAAAACTTTTGCTATTGACAACTACTGTTAAGAAAGTGAAAAGTCAAGCCACAGATTGCGGAAAACACTTGCAAAAAGAAAGTGACCAAAAATTAGATCAGGAATACATAAAAATTCTATAGCTCAGTAAGAAGTCATACAACCCAATTTTTAAAATGGCCAAAAGATTTGAGCACACACTTCACACACACACACACACACACACACACACACAGATGGAACACAAATAGCAAACAGCACATGAAAAGATGAGGAAAATAAAAATTAAAACCACAACGAGATACTATTACTTATCTACTATAAAAACTAAAAGGACTAAAAATTACAAGCATTTATGTCCACATGAAGACTTTCACAAAATTGTTGATAGCAGCATTATTCATGAGAGCCCGAAATTTGAAATAGCTTAAATATCCCTCAGCTGGCAAATGGATGAATAAGTTTTGGCATAACCATATTATAAAATTTTTCTTAGTAATAAAATAGATCAAAACATTACTTTTCATAACATAACATGGATTAATATCTAAAACAGTTTTCTAAGTTAAAGAAAACTGACCTAAATATTTAATAATTATCAGAAATTCTAGAAAAGACAAAACCACAGTGATGATAGATCATTGGTTTCATGGGAGTGGAAGGTGGGAATTGTATGTAAAGAGGCACAGGGAACTTTTTAGGGTGATGGAAGTGTTCCATAACTTGATTGTGATGGTGGTTGCACTATGGCATACATTTGTCAATACTCATCAAACTGTATACTTATAGTTGGTCAATTTTATGGCTTCAAATTATACTTCAATAAAGCTCAATAATACTTTTAAATTGGTAAAATTGTTTTCTGCCATTGGGCTAGAGGACCCAAAGCTCATCATATGCCTTCTTACAGATGTCAATGTACCTGGAAATATTGCTGCTAGTGTTTAAACTTATGGAAGAGGGTCTAACAAGGCTAATGGATATCCCTATGGTCATATATATATATCTTATTGCAGGAATATGCTGTCACAATGAACCACTCCCTCTGGTGCTCTAGTGCCAAATAAAATCATCTAGTGCCTGCTTATGAATCTCTCAGAAAACAAAAGGGCCAGGGATTATGCAGGCAGGCCAGAACAGTAGGAAAAGTGACATATCCTTTTCTTTGCTTTGCCTTACCTTGCCTTTTTTTGTTTGTTTGTTTGTTTTGTTTTTTTTTGGGTCAAGGAGAAACCTGTTTAACTATTGATAGGATTCTACCTGATACTGAAGTCTGCTCACCTGTGGTTTGACAATTTTGACAACATTAGAATCTATGCTTTGAGATGCAAGGTAGTTGCTATATCTTAACATTTATACAGTGGGTTAGAAGAGGGGAAAAATGCATTCATTTTTGCCAAAGTTCTGGTTATTTTCTCCAGCAATTGAAGAATAACCCATTACTAATTGCTCATCCAACTAAATTTAAATGACTATTTGTGAAGTCACATTTTGTCACAGTTAAAACTTTATGTTCTCACATAGGTGTTTTCCAACTGATTTATCTTGCTTTGGAGAATGCTTATCAAATTGCATGTGTAGGCAATATTTAAAAGATGGTATTGATAGTATGGATGTGGAGTTGAGAAGGCAGGCTGATACCTAGAAGCATCTATTGGTTGGTAAATACAGCCTCAAATAATGTAGAACCTAGACAAAAGGATCTAGGAAGTTATTCAGTCTAAACCTTCATTATAACCATTTAGGAAATTGAGGCACAGAGAAGTTAAATGACTTGTCCAATATAAAAGAGTATGTTACTTTGTATATTTTGAAACTAAAATTGAGGTTTTCTGATTCTTCTTTTAATAGTGTTACCACCACACCACTCTACCATACTTCCAGTCAAATAAAAATTCAGATGTCACAGAATGTAGGGAGGGTTTTGCCTGAATGATAATGGTGCCAGGGCCCTATACTGTAATGTCAGGTGTTGATTTTAGCCACTATTTGTGGTGTTCAAAGGAACCCGTATTTGCAGGCTCAAAGCATTACTCTAGCTGTTAAGAGACAGAAAGTAACTGGGTGGGGATTGAAATAGTTCCTGATAGTAAAATAGAACGACAGCCTCATAGAATTTGATTCTGTTTTCAATATTTTATAACAAGTTCCCTTTACTCCAAATGAATGGTGGTTCTTGTGGTTCCAGGATGGATTTCTTTTATAAAGGTTTTTATTCTTTAAGAAATATAGACACAGCCATAAAAACAATTCCGTCCCTTACCTCATTGCCTTCCTTTTCAACTGGCAATAAATTGTTGGCTGAGGCTAGATAGGCACATAATAGGCAGTGGGAAAACCTCCATCAATGAAAAGATTTATCTCTGAGTAGTCTGAGAAACATTCCTTTATGCAGTAAATACCAGAGGTGGGAGATATGGGCCAAGAAGGAATGAATGGACTATAAAGAAGCATTTATCAGGATGATGGTAAATATCAACCTTCAGAAAAGGAGAATTCCATAAACCACAATCAGCGCCTTCATTTTTTTGTATGCTACTTTTGACAGGATCTGCCCCATGCTTTAAGCATATCTTCTTAAAAAAATTTATTCTAGACCTCCCTGGAGATTTTGCCTATAACACTTATTTGTGTCTTATGCTGAAGGCTTATTACTATGTAATATTAACTACATTCTTTGTTAATTTGGTTTAGTTTATCAGTTTAGCAGAGTTCAGTCTATTCCATTCTTTGTACCGGGTACCTGTCTGGTTATTACCCACATGGGCAGAAAATTTCTAAGATTACACTTAGATAATCTTTTGGCAAATACTGATTGTGTAGAAGGGGCTCAATAATTAGCTACTGATTGCTTTTTGGAACTGGCTATTCTCCTCCTGCAAGACTCTTGACTTATTTTTTCAAATGATTATTTTTAAGATGTTACTAATTTTTTTTGTGAACTCTTAATTATAGATTTATGGGATTATCCCTTCTCCTGGAGCTATAATTCTTTTTTATATTTTTTAAAATCATGGAAAGATTTTCTGGACAGTTGTGGAGGAGACCGCCTTGTAGATAAGTGCATTGCATAGATTTTGTATTATATTTTGCTCATTTTTCTGGAAGGGCAAGGGTTGAAGCTGGGCCTAAAGAGTTGAAGGTGCAATTCTTTTCACTTAGAGCTTATTCTAATCATCATCCATGCTATGCTTTCTCTAACCAGAAGTTGGAATTGTAGAATATTAGTGAATTTGTAGACTGCTTGCTAATCACTATGTTAACTTTATATGAATAGAAATAATTTGAGGTTGGTGTGAATGTGAGAGATTTGGACAGCAAAGTACAAGTTATACATTGATGCCCCCACACATCTGCTGCCAAATACTTTTGAATTCTCTGATTAAAATTGGGAAAGCCCAATTTAATGTCTGTTGGTACATTGATTTAGTGTATGGCGGGTGGAATATTTATACTGACAATTCAACAAACATTTGTTGGACACCTTTATGTTATGTTTTTAGTCTAGTAGGTTAATGTCAGGATCACTATGTATGGAGAGCTGAAATTTACTGAGCACTTACTATGTAGCTGGCACTCTGGTTAGCAATTTTTACATGCAGTATTTCACCTAATCTTCACAAAAATCTTGAGGCAGGTACTGGGCTTACCCAAAATTTCTGGATAGGAAAATAGAGACTCAAATAGGACAGGCAATTTTCCCTATGCCACTCTCCCTATGACAAAACTGGGACTTGAACCCACACTTGTGTACACGATTCCAGAGCCCCTGATCAAACCTAATGCTTTGCAGCATCACAACCGAAAGCTTTGATAGGCCTCATTTCCCTCGCAGTTTCACTCAGATTTAGCACTAGCAAACCTGGATTTTATTCTCTTTTTATTTTCAGTAATTGACAACCTACTTGGCATTTAGTCTGTGTTCCATGAAAGTTTGCTGAATGGATACGTCAATAGGAAGGGATGCTCCTCCTCACGGTTGTTGCACTGACCTTGGACGGCTTCTCATTTCATTTTTTAAAATACAGATAATAATGCAGAGGTACTAAGGAGGATAAAGAGCATCAAATAACAAGTTAAAGTGTATTTTTCCCAAACATTAATAACCCAACATTTGAATGAAAGCACTGAACATAACAGATTATTTTTTCCTCTTCTAATGAGTACAGTTATTCATGAAATGTAGGACAAAGGCATTTTGTAGCATTTGTTGAAGAGAAACATATATCAGAGGGCCTAATGAAATTTTTGATAATAGAGTTTTGCCTTTCTATGCCAAGCCTATCTTACAACATACATTCTTAATGAAGGAAAAGATCAACAAACCACAAACAGATCTTTTCTGTGAGAGATAAAGCAATTAGAAAATACAAAAGGAAGGAAAGAAAAAAGCTCCAACAAACTGGAACAATTACAAGCATTATAAGAAAATCAATAAAATCAAACCTATTCTTAAGGCAAGAAGTCTATTCAAGCATTGTTACAGACTATCTGATTATTACAAAGAAATCTCACTTTGGAAGATTACAGTGGAATTAAATAAAACCACAGATGTTAGGACTCAAACAAAGCATGTGAATCAGCTTCTATGCTTTGTAAGGGTGTGACCTCATGAAATATATTCTTATGCAGAAGAAGGTCTGCAGAGGTCCCCAGATTAACTGAATCAGGGCGGAATAGACAAGAGCTGGGATTCACTTTCTTTCAACGAAGTTACTGGTTAGTCATTTCAGTCTTATTCATGAATCAATAATATTGAGTTACAATTGAAGGCATAGGATTGTGCTAGATAATGTGAAAAGAAATTGGTTTTCAAGTTCTCTGTCCTTCCCATTTATTTCAAAAACTCTTACTCATCCCTCAAGAGTCATATCAATTTCTACCCCCTCTGAGACACTGTTCCTAATTCCTTTAGGTAGAGTGAATGACTGACTCCCTTTTCTGGGCCGGGCTTCAATTTATTTGGTTATAAACGCTCCCCTGCTCATTTTGCTGGAAAGACAAGCATTGAAGCTGGGCCTAAATAGTTGAAGATGCAATTCTTTTCACTAAGAGCTTATTCTAATTTATCACAGCCCTTGCTCACTGCATTGCTATGGTTTGCTTTTGGCTGTCCCCTCTGATTAAGAACCATGTCTTATTGACAAAGTCTGCATAGAAGCAGGTAGTCAAATAACATTTTTGGAGGAATGAATAAAGAAACAAATCTAGAAAATATAACAATTGTCTTAGCCTAGCACCCATTTACCAACTTGCACCTATGAAATGGGTTTTATAGCATTTATTCATTCAACAGGTTTACTAAGAACCCATTATATTCTAGGCACCTCGTTAGGCATAAGGGATAAAAAAATAAGACATAAAAGCTCAAATGAAGGTTATCTCAGTTTGGGAAACTGGAAAACGTATTAAAAGTACTTTACCGTTTGGTAAATTTAATGTTACATTTTTTTTTACCACAATTAAAAAAAACAAAACAACTGGCCTATTATCTCTCAAAGTGTCAGAGACAAGGAAAAACTAAGAAACTATTTCAGACTGAAAAAGTTGGACAAGCTGTGACAACAAAATGCAGCCCCTGATACTATTTTACCACTGTTGCCTTTTGCTACAGGGAATTTATTGGAACAGCTGACGAATGGAATCTGAGGATTAGATGGTAGTAACATATTTGTAATATTTTTCTAATTTTGATGATTTTACTGAGTATGTAGGAGAGTGTTCTTATAGGAAGGTTTTTGGGCAGATGGAAATATGAATTTACGTAAAGAAATAAAGAGCACAAGAAACGGTAAATATTGAACAAAAACAACAAAAACTTTTCTGTAGACCCTCACAGAGTCATTTCGAATTTCTGCGCCTTCAGTAACTTGAGGTAGCTGAAATCAAGGAGAGGAATGTTGGTTTTGTTTCTTTCTTTGTTTGTTTTTTTCTTGGAGAATGTTGCAGTCTTTTAACATCTAACAAAATCATTAAGTGTGCTGGAACAGACCACTGGTGAGAGTTTTTCAAAGAAGGAAACTTTTTATGAGCCAAAGTGTTTCTTTAAACATCACAGCTACTCCAATATCTCAGAAGCCAGATCCAGGCACAAAGTTTGTGACTTTGTTCAAAAGAAGGGTGGGGCCTGTTGCCCCCAGAAAAAATCATTACATCATCTGAAGAATCATGGGTAGGAAGGTGGGCTTTTTGCACTTTTATTTTTAAGTATAACTTTTTAAACACACACACACATGTATAATTATAAGGAAAAATTGAATATTATTTACAATACCACACAGAGATAACTGCTTTAATATATTAGTATAATCCTTCCATCTCTATCATGCATATGTAACCTGGATGAATTTTTTCCTAGAACTATATTGGCAAGAAGCTTGACATATTTTTCTTTCTCCAAATTAAATTAAATGAGGCTTTGAATACCTGTCTTTGCATTCCTTTCACTATCTACTCTTCCTAGGACTCCCCAAGATACCTAGGGATTTACATGGTACCCTAGGGCTACATGAAAGGGCACTAATCTTTAATCCATCACAGCCCCAACAGAGATATTCGCTGATCAGGCTCCGTTGGTCTATCTTCTCTATCTGGCCATACCAGGGCCTTCATCTAAGGCCCCCCAAACCACAGCTCTCAACATCGTGGCTCTTAATGTTGAAGGTTTCCAACATTTATAAACCGCATGGCCAGATGTCCTGTCTCTGGGGCATCGTTCACTCATAAGTCTCTTCCAATTCCCAACTCCCTTCCTCTGGTTCAGGACCACTCTCTTTTTGCTGCTTCTTTGCACATCTCAGGGCTATGTTCCCCACCCTATGCTTAGGCTTTAGCTCTTTGCCTTGGGCTTAGGCTTTAGCTCTTTGCCTTGGCTTTTGAAAACAAACCAGCTTAATTCTCTTGTGGAGATCACTGGATTTCATGATCCTTCTCCTGGAGGATGAGTGTTATATACCTGTTTTTTCTGAGTCTTCTGCAGCAGTAAATTATACCAGATATTAATAAATTATCCTGCCATAAATTTCATAATTTTATATTTTATAATATTTAATGCTCTCAGCTTGATTGAATATATATATATTTTAAGCACCTCCTAACAATGAAGAAGGACCCAACAATGAAGAAGACATTTTCTGCAGTTGACAAACACAGTTCCCCACATGACTGTATTCGACAACTGTGAGTGATAATCTGTTAGTGACTATACTTCTGAGACAGAGTCTCTCTTTTTCCCTTGAAGTTCTTGTTTCTGTCTCTGCCCCTCCTCGCCCCTACACATATAAACACAGGTGCAAGTTACTAGCATCTGTGATGCTGCATTGGTAAGCAATTTAGCTATTCTTTAGGCTTAGTGATGCCAAGAACCGTGGGTGTTTCTGAAACCTTTTCAGTTGATTTCCACTCTTTTCTCTCTTATAGTAGGAATGAGAGTCACTGGTGTCCATAGACACCCGCTGGGTGCAGAGACTAGATCCAGATGCTGCTGTAATGTGTGGCTCACCCAGGCAGAAATATCCCTCATTAAGACAAAATTCTGCCAGCAGTGATGCTTACCTGGCTTTTCCTACCGTGTGATACCTGAATATTGACTGTGATTATTCCACTGGAGCCACCCAATCCTAACATTAGAGCATCCTGGGAGCAATTGTTTAATTGGGTCTTTGTGAAAACAAGAAAATAATGTGTTTAAAGTGCCCACATTTTAAATGAGAATTCTATGGATATAAGAATGTATATATAATAGATGGCATTTATTGAACTCATTATATGCCAAGTACTATGCTAAGTGTTTTATATTTAATTAACCCATCTCATTTTTATCACTCCATAAGGTAGATACTATTATCTTTCATTTTATTTATAAGTAAACCCAAACTTTGAGTGGTTATGCCCAAGGTCAACAGAACAAACAAGTGACAGAACCAAATATTCTGGTCTTAGCACTTATGCTTTTAAGCATGAGATTTTACTGCCTCAGAATATGAAAACCTTAAATGATATTCAGTATGGTTCTGAATTTAAACTATTAGTTGCTTCCCTAAAGGAAGTGCTTATATCGTCCTTGTCTTTACATGATCTGCATCAGAATTACTGGTACAGTTTTATGGTACTTTTTATAGTTTACAGAAAACTTTAAGTTACTGCACATACATTTCCTCCAAGTTACCTATCAGTATTATCCTTATCAGCTGCTTTCTATGCAAATTTGTTCCCTGCTCTACTAAATACCTGCTGCTAATTATTCATCATGGAGTGCATTAATTTCCTATTGCTGCTATAAAAAATTACCACAAACTTAGTGGATTACAGTGGCACATATCTAAAGTGGGGATGGTTAATGGGTACAAAATATACTTAGACAGTTAGAATAAGCAATATTTAATAGCACAACAAAGTGATTATAGTCAACACTAAGGATATAATTTAAAACAAACAAACAAACAAGTACAAATCTATTATCATACAGTTCCGGAGGTCAGAAGTCTGACATGGGTCTCGGTGGGCTAAAATCAAGGTATCAACAGGGTTGTGTTCCTTCTAGAGGTGTTAGAGGAGAATCAGCTTTCCCTTTCCAGCTCCTAGAGGCTGCCAACACACAGTCCTTGGCTCATGGACCCTTCCACCCAAAGCCAGCAAAGGCTGGCCAAGTCATCCTCATGCTGCCTCACTGGCACATTGATTCTTCTGCCTCCCTTTTCCATTTTAAAGGACACTTTTGATTAAATTGGGCCCAGATGGATAATGCAGAACAATATCTTTATTTTAGAGTGGGATAATTATCACCCTCAGTTCTATCTGCAACCTTAATTCCCTCTTTCCATGTAGCATAACATTTTCACAGGTTCTGGGGAGCAGGGTGTGAACATCTTTGGGGGCCCATTATTCTGCTCTCATGGAAGGATAGTTTTAGCTCCCTCGGTCGGTGTTTCTACTTGTTTCTACACTCTGATTCAAAGGCTCTCTCCTCTCTTCATTCTCTCCTGCCTTCCCATAATCTAAGAGAGGTTATATTCATTTTATGAGGGGGAAGAGATACGTTTTTTGATTGGAAGTGAACAAAAATTGCAGTCTGTTTGGGAGAACTAAGGGTACTTGTAACATGTTCTGTGAACCCTAGTGTATTCTCCCCTTTGCTGGAGTACCTTGAAGTCGTTTCTGTTCCTGTGTTACTGTTGCCCATCCAGTATGACATGAGTTAAGTTATTTAGGGTTCTGGGAGGGCTTACCTAGCTAGAGGCTAAGGCCTAGGATATAGGATTGTATAGGTAATAGAAAACTCCAATTTTCAATGACTGGAGGGGCCATTTTTGAACAATCATTGTTGTAATCATTGACATTCTTAGCTTATGGAGCTCTAGATAATCTGGCCTAAACCACTCCTTTCACAGATGAGGAAACCCAATTCTAAAAAGATGAAATGACTTTCCCAAGGTTCTACTTCCAATAAATTGCAAGGTTGGAACTAGACTTCAAAGGACTACTTTTTCAGTTCACCACATTTCTTTCCTTTATGCAGTGATTTCTTTTACACTGGCCCAGGTGTATCCAGTGACTTGCTGGAGTTCAGGAGGCTCTAAGTTGTAAAAATCTTGAGCCTGTGATTCCTGTTTCCTGCCCTCTAGTCCAGTGTTTCTTCTACAAAACAATGGATTCTGGGATCCAGTATTCTTGGGGATGTTGGTATTCTTGGGGTTGGGTTATGATCCTGGGTGACGTGTTTCGTGTATGTTAGGTGAACAATGAGATCTGAATAACTGTAAAGGCAAGAGGGCAATGTTGGCGAGAGGTATTGAGATATTGAATAGTAGTAGCTGCTATTTTTGAACACATCTTTCATGCTGGCCATACGCTGCACTGACCTCATTGTAGGCATTTTTTTAAATCTTCACAACAGCATTATGCCTTCATGTGGTAAATGTTACCAAGGCTTGTCAACATCTTATTGTCTCCTTTTTCCAGGCACAGAGAAGATTATACTTCTCAGCCCTGTGGTGGAAAGAGGTTGCAAGCTCACATGCCAGTTCTGCACAGTGACACATGCACAGAAGGGACATGTTTTACTTCCTGGCAGAGGCTATGTGAAGTCCAGCACAGCCCTCAGGACTCTTCCCTCTCCTGTAGCAATGGTAGAGGCCCTTGTCTTCCTGGCTGCAAGAATGGGAAGTGATTGTGGATAATAGCACCCTTCCCAACTGGTGTGGAACATGCAGCTTGAGCAAGAAATACAATTTTGGGGGGTACAGCCAAAGCTGGTCGGATTGCAACCACATAACCTAGCATGAACCTAGCCCATGCTAATATAAGTAAACATGAATTATTACTAGCTGATGAAACTCTGGGGCAGAGAGTTAAGTGAATTGCATCCCTGAAGACAAGAATAGGGATACAACAAGTTCATGCCTGCCTGACTTCAGAGCCTGTATGGTGAACCCACATCACCATGCTTACTGTCTCCAGGCTGCCAGGCAGGAGAAGCTGCTTTTGAGGAAAGGTTTGTGTGGTTTTTACATCCAAAGCTGGTGTCTTTGGGGTATTTTTCATTATGAGTCTTCAGAGCTTCCCGCTTCCCTTTGTTTTCTTGTTCCCTTTTTTATTCTGAGCCCATGCCCTCAAATAACTTCAAATTCTTTAGAAAAATTAATCACAGTTATAGTTTTATCTCCACACTTCAGGGCATTTTGCACATGCCCTTGAATGCTTTTTAAGTCCTCTGTCTTTTTCTCTCTGTAGTCCCTGAGAAATGTGTCTGCTTCCATCCCTTTTATGGAAGAAAACACTTTGTTCCAAACAAACAACAAATGGGAGTGAGCAAGAGTGGGAAAAGCAGTGACTAAAAAGAGCTGCTTGGTAGAGACAGGGAGCATTGTAAACATGTCAGTTAAGCTGGAGTAGGGAAGAGAGACAGGAGCAACATGGCATCTAGCAACTTGGTCATTTCAGATCTGCTTTTCCAGGGACGCCCACTGGAGTTTGCGAGCACTGTGAGCCTTTAGGCTATGGAAGTCACGGGGAAGAAGCCACTCTGCCTTTGACTTTGTTTCAGGAAATAACTGTGGTTGAGAAAAATCAATTGTTGGAAAACAGGTTTGGCTCTGTTGCTGTGCAGCAGAGCCCTTCTCATTTCAGAACCAGACCCAGCTGCTTGCAGAAGGCTTCTGGCTGTGAGTCTCAAGAAGGCAAGGAGCTACTTTCATCAGCGACTTTTAATTTTTTTTTTTTTTTTTTAGTGGAAGAGGGGATTTGGCCACAAATGAGAGAAGTCAGAAAGTGATGGGAATGAGAGCTGAACTAGTGAGATTTTTAATCTTCATTCTCCTCTGGAAAGAGCAATCTTGGAAAGTTTATGAATGCTGTGCAAGCTAACGTACTGCATCAGTAGAAAGCTTTTTGTATAGTCCAGGAAGGCAGAATGAAATCCTCATAGGGGAGAATTTCAGGTGCAGTTTTCTGGGAAAAAAAATAAAAGATTGTTCCTAACAGACCTATTGAAAAGGAAAGATATTCCTTTCCTTTGGTATTCCTTTACTAATGGTATTAAGTTTCTTATAATTAGAATGAGTTTAAACAAAAGTGAAAGAACATTGTAAAAGGACATCGAACAACTGATAGGAAGAATTTCCTCTGTTGTGGCCTCTAGTTGGTCTCCTTAGGGTCCCATTAGAAATGCACATTTCTGGCTTTATCTCAGACTTAGCATTTGAGAATGTCTTTAGGTGGGGGCTGGAATGTGAGTTCCCTTGGAAAATATTTTACATTCTAAGGACCAGTCTTAGAGAGTTATGCTAAGCTGACTTTCTAAGATACTTTTCAATTCTGAGATTTTGCCACTTAGGTTCTAGAACTGCTTTTGCTGTTGACAGGATATGTAACTATCAACAAATCATTCCATCCCTTAATTTCCTCATCTATATGGATGATCTCTGATACATTTGTGGACTTAAAAATCAATCTGCATTCCTGAACACTGCCCCTGAAAATTCTGATTCAGTAAGTCTAGGGTAATTTCTATGGGGAGCCAGGTTTGGGAACCATTAAACTAAATTGTCTCTAAGGATTTACTGGTTTTAAACTTTTGTGAGCTTATATTATTTAAAGTTATCAAAGATATGCTATGGCCTATCTTATCCATATCTTCTTCAGCCAGGATATTTTAGGAGCTGGCTCCCTGAACTAAATTTTGATTATTTTATTTATTTTCTAAAATCACAATGAGGTTGACATTATCTAGGAACATGCTTTTTTTTCCTCTAGTAAATGTAGTACTAAATTACTATAGTAACAAAAGATGACCAAGTATTACCTACATTGTAATGTTCTCTTATAAGAGATAGTATTCTCCAGTTGTATGGGGCTGGGTGCCAGAACTAGATGGCTCCCTGGTGATAAGGGTAATGGTAGAGGATTGCCTGCTTTTTGTACCATATCTGTGGACAGTATTGGGGGATTGTTATAGAGTGGGGAGGTCTTCTAATATTTTTTATTTCTTCTCCCAGAATAGAAATTAGGGGCCACAGTGCATTCTCATCAAAATACTCTCTACCTTACTTGGAATACCATGGGGCAAAATTTTCCTAGTCTTTTATAGAAATGCACAGATCAGGCACATATGACTTCTACACATAGGGAAACTTTAAGAGAGGAAATTGTTAGATTTAGCATATTTTTCTACATGTGACAGATATATAGCCTATGTTTTAGAAGAGGTTCAGAGAATATAGTATATATTATGTGAAAAAAGTTATAGTTATCCAATATATCTATTTTGGGGAGCAGAAAAAATCATTACATGGTACTTTCAGGGGTCACAGGCTCCAAAAAGGGAAATTTCCCGAGGGTTTTCCATCACACAAAGTTAGAGTTTCTTACAAGATTGTCTCACGAACATCAAAGTGAGTTATTAAACATAAACCCCATATGCTGGTGGCTTTTTTCTAAACAAAGTAAGGGTAGATGTCCAAAAGTGATCCTTGCCATTATGTATCATCTTTTCATTTGATTTTTTATCCCTCCATTTATTTAGTAAGTATTTATTGAGAATCTGCTACATATGAAGTACTGTACTAGGCATTGTCAGGAATTTAAAACAGCATCATACATTGTCAGTACTTTCCGTAAGAGTTTAAAATGTAGTAGGAAATTCAAGACATACAAACAAGATATACATACAAGATATACAATGTCACTAGCCCGTATATATGATCAAGTGTCAAATAAGCAGGACAGGTATGTGTCAGAATATACCAGTGTCTCTTCTACCTGATGCCTCCTATAAACCAGGTGGATTCTGTTCTTCTGTCCTTCGGTATTAGGTCCAACTCCAATAAAACCATCTTCAGAAAACATTATGTTAGTAGAATCTGGTCTGAGAATCAAGGTTTCTTTTTCTGGCCCCTCAAGTCTACCTGGCCACTTTGCTTAACATTTCTGGTGCTTGTAGATCACGCTAGCATCATGTGTGGTATTTCATCCTATGAATTTACCTTGAATATTCATCAGGGATCTTTTTGTTGCAAGACTTAAAAACCTAATTTGACTTAGGTGTGGATGGATGAGTCCAAAGTTTAAATTATATCAGCACACTGTCTCACTCTTTAAGCTCTGCTTTTTCTTCATTGGCTTCAAACCTTGGTAAGCTCTTGTCACGTGGCAGCAAAGAGGGTTCATTGCAGCAGCAAGCTGACATTTCTGCCATGCCATTATTTTAAAAGGACACTGCTTCGAAACATTAGACGGGTACAAGGTTCAATCTAACATCCATGGGGGTTTGTTTTAAGGCAAGATTTAACTAATAAGTTAATTTTAAAAAATTTGATCATAAAGATTATCAATAAACTTGTTTTTAATCTCCATACTTTTTTATAGTTTTCTTTATGTAACCATATACACTTCTTGTTAACTCCTGACTACTTCTCTTTTTTTGTTGTGATTTTAAACAAAACTTTTAAGTATATTTTAATACATGTTTTTATAAAAAGACAAAAAAGGAGAATGCTTGTTTTTCTCTCTCTTCCAGCCAATATCCTAGGGAAGGAGTTACCTATCCATCCTTAACCAACAACTATGATCCAGGTGATTGGTTTTCTATTCTCTCCTGGAACTGGAGGGTGATAGTTACCCAAAGACATGCTGGCCTTGTAAAAATCAGTTTATGGTCCCTAAAACTTGCCCTTTGGAGTATAATAAAAGAGTTATAATTTCATAAGTATACTAATTGCTTTTCTTGCAGTATGTTTTTAGCCTACTTGGAAAGATGAAGACACTTTGGAAAATCTATGCCTGGCTGCATACAACCCTTCTCAAATAAAATCCACCAGTGCTAAAAATATAGCAAGAAAGATAGAAGAATGATAACTCACTTTGTCAGATTAACAAAAGAGAACTTTACTTAAACACCTTGAGCTCCTATGATTGTTTTGGTGTGTCTTCCTTATTTCTTTTATATTAGTACAAACAACTATAACTCTATTATACAATGTAAAACTGGCATGTGCTGTCGTTTTATTATTATTTACAGCTGACAGTGATTATTTACGCTATGGGAAAGTAAAATGCTGTCAAGGGAATCCTGCAATAATTAGTTTCAAAGGTGTTTGTGAACATGAATGGGGAAGGAAGTAATTAAAAGCAAATTTGCAAGTTGTCACCCAATGCATTTACTGTAGGGTAAATATATTTATTTTTAAAATTCCACTGGAAATATATCAAAGCTATATTTTCTCTTGTAATTCAGTTTACTAACACATGTCTCTGCGAATATTCATAGGATCAGTTAATAATAGAGTGAATTTTATGGTATTTTATTATTTGAAGCTTAGCACAAAACCCAGAAATGAGCCAGTCAACTTAGAAAAAATGAGGAAAACTATAACAATTAAATTGATTGGAAGAGAATCAATGATCTGATAGGTCAAGAATAACTGAGAAGACTCTCCATCTATTTCCTTGGTTCCTAATGGAATGTCCTTCAGATATCTTTTGCAAATAGCTACCAGAAAATATCAGAAAGTACTATGGTTTTGGATTTAGATCAGACATGAATTAAAATCTTGCTTCTATCACTGACTGGCCAAGTAACTATGGCAAAAATCTTAGTTTTCTTATCCATATAATAGAATTCAAACAGCTACTTCATAATATTGATAATGGCATTAATTAAGACAAGTTTCACAAAAGGTTTACTGACATACCTGGTTAAACAGAAACACTCAGCAAATGTTAGTTCCCTTTGCTTAATTTTATGTATATCAATTTGTAATGAAGTTCTATAAAAGATAGAAAGAAACTAAGGTGATAGATGCTAACTACAGTGGTTTCTGAGGGAAGTATTGGGTTGACTGAAAAAGGGGCACAAGGGACCTTTCTGTGGATGATGGAAATGCTGTATGTCTTGATTAGTGTAATGTTTGAAAAGGTACATATATTTGTCAAAACTCATCAAAGGGTTAACTTATACAATTGCATTTTATTGCTTGTAAATTGTACTTTAAAAGATAGAAAAGGGGATGTAGAAGAATATGTGTAATTATGTAATATCAGAACAGGCCAAGTTTCTATCACCCAAGCTTCTATATACTTGACAGGTAGGGACAGAAAGAAGAGTTTATAGCTAGGACCAACCAGGTCCTGCTCCTGCTCATTGAGGTGTGGTGCCTTCCATGGTCTCCTCCCCACCTGCTTTTCCATCCCACTTCTCCTCTCCTCTTTCCCTTTTCTCTTTCACCTTCTCCCGCCCTTCTTCTCCTCCCCAATATATATTTAACAATTTTGAAAAACATACATACATACATGAAAATCAGCAAGAAAAATATTTATACTTCATCATTTATACTTCCAGATATTTCCATCATTTAGTTAATTTCTCTCTTACCATAAATTTGAAATGATGTTGATTATATAATTTTGAAGCCTGCTGTTAACTTATCATAAGTGTTTGTCTACTAAAATCCTTTCTAAAGATTATTTCATTAGCAGTACATTCCATTATACAGCATACAGTAATTTAGCTATTCATTCTGTGAATGTGGATATTTAGATGGTGTTAATTTTATGTTTATAAACAACTTTGATGAGCGTCTTTATATATACATCTTTTAAATTTATTTTAAAATTTTTTATCAAAGTTACACATGCACATATTTTAAGGAGTCAAATACTTGTACAAAGCATATTTAAAAATGGAAAACGAGAAAGCACAAAACCCCCCCAAAACACTCTTCCTTATCCCTCCCTTCATCACTACAAGTTTTCTCTTCCAGGAGGCAACCACTTTCTATTATTGTAGCTATTTTATTTTATTTTTTGGGTATTTACTTCTCTATGTCTAATTAATGTGCTTATTTTGCACTTGTTAATTTTTAAATTTTGAGCATGGAATGTTGAATTCCCATGATGGAAAATGAGATTGACTTACCTTTACACCACTCCTCATTATGTACCACACGTACCCCATCTATGCATCATCTCAATAGAGTTATGAAGGTCTATAACCCATTAAATGTTACTTTGTCTTGCTTTGAAATGGCAGTTGTGGCTAAGAGTAGAATTTGGACATTCCTCATTTCTATGATGAAATATTATCTTAATATAATCTTAATGATACCTCAGTTTCATTATGACTTTTGACATGTATGGATATATTTAAAGCTATTACCTATTGACAGATAAATCACCTTTTTATGCTCTTGTATGACCTCAGACTTTCTAATCAGCTTTTTGGAAGAAAGACAGAGTAGACTCTCATTGAGGTTTCTTATTGGCTAGGCTTCAGTGTTGATAATAATACTTGTAAGTGAGGCTTCATTCAGAGAAGCAGAGCAAGAAGTGTGTAACTGTTAAGACAAAGCAGTGAAAATATTAAAAACACCATGCTGAATATATATATATATATATGCACATAGCATATATACATATAATGTATATGTACATATTTGTTACAGGGATTAGACTTTTGCAACTGTGGAAATTAGTTTGGCAGTCTCTCAAAGGTTATTATCTTTGTGTCTGATTCTGGATTTTAAAATCCACATTATAAACAGTTGGGAAGGGAAGTTTGGTATAAAAAGGGGAGAACAAGAACAAGTTGGAATCTATGAGCATGACTGCACCCATGAAGATAAATTGAAACCTATATATTTCTTGTGCCTCATCTTAGAGATGTGGGTGTCCTGGAGAAGCTGAGGATTTTGCCATGATGCAAAACACTCACCTGCACAGGAAGCAGAGATACTGAAAGAATGTCCAGGGAAAGGTAGAGCATCTGTGAGCCTGGCTGCTGCCTTTTGCCAGCAAGGCAAGTCAGAAAGTCAGTGATTATAAGCTATAATATGATTTCTTTTTTTGCCTGTTCCTGGACTCAAGATTATCTCAGCATAGAAACTTGGCGTACATGTGTTCTCCCCACTCCAGTTGTGGTATTGATGGATGCTTTTAATTGAATTGTGATGATTGGGCTAGATGAGTTTCAAATCAGTCATTTTAATGACTGGCTACTTATGAGATGTTTGACCCTGGACAGCCCTCCAAACAGAAAGGGCTAAGAGATTCCTTGAGAAGAGAAAACCGCAAAACAGTGAAAATATTAAGAATGCCATGTGAAATAAAAGGGAAATGCAAATGTAACAGTGACACAAGTACTTAGAGATGTGTGTGCATTGAAAAAATTACATGGCATTTTGTATAAAGAGAAAAATATTACAAAATGGCTGTTGCTTCCCATCTACCCCCTAAATCTCCCACAAGAATTTCCCTTGTACTTCCCCCTATCCAACCAGAAACATACAGGAAAGGGATTTTTGGAAATGTAACTCAGCCTAGCCAAGCTGTTATTTTACAAACCCACTACATCATATATTAAATAATCAGGCATTTCTTTCTCTTTGAGAACACTGTTCTTTATGAGACTCTTTGACTTGGTTATTTGCTTCAAGACCACATGCTGAAGTGTGTAGCTATACACATGGAGAATTGTTTTCAGATCCTGATAATGATGTGTAGGGAACTTCACTGTCTAGGACTTCACTATATTACTTCTAGGCTTTAAGCTTACAACACCCATATGATCTAAGAGAACCCGTAATAGTAAGGTTTGTTGTTTCCTCGATATGGCAATGTTTATAAAATTCTCTTGAAATTCCCTTAATAAATGATAACATGCCATTACACTTTACCAAATTATATACTTATTTAGAGACCCTAATTGTAAACTAACCTTTATGGATAACTTATTAGATGTTAGCCATTGTGCAGAGCTCTTTTGTATATAAATCATTCAGTCTTCAAAACATGAGAGTGAGGTAACATTAATCCCATTTAAAATGGGTAAACTGAAGTCTGTCATATCTAAAAATCATCCCTGATACCTACATCTGATAAGTGTGGGAACCAGGATTAAAACCAAGTCTACCAGATTTTGCTTCATGAGATGCTAATATTAATACATATTTTGCCCATGTGAACAAACTGATGAACCTTTGAATGAAACAAGAATTTAATTTATTAAATATTTTTTTCAAAATTTCTTTTTAAGGTAATTAATTTTGCAAATTCCAACTGGCAGAAACTTTTAAAGGATTACATGTATTTATTTAATTTTTTTATAAACCAGAAGAGAACACATGTTTGCACCAAAAGTTTCAGTGAATCCATATTTCCCTTCTGATATTTTGGCCAATATTAGGAACTAGGCTGCTATCAAAAGTTTTATAACATTTTGTTCTGCTATGCTTAGATCCAGATGCATGACTTTAAATGAAAAATTGTAGTCATTTTTGTTCTTGTTCTTTATAGAGAGGAACCTTGTCCTTACAATCCAAAGGACCTTGAGATACCAATCATTGGGGCCCTTCATTGGTGCCTCTGCTTCATGGTGGCCATCATTAGGTCCACCAAGGGAAACTCAGTGTCTGGATGAAGCCAGGTACAATAGAGGTGGAGACTTGATGGAGGCAGTGTAGTATAGAGGCCAGGATCTTAGGTTCTGGAGTCAGACAGACCTCAGGTCATTATCAAACTCTGCTACTAATTAGCTGTGTGAACTCTTTTATACTGCTTAATATTGCTAATTTTTTGTTCATCTATTAAAAAGGATTAGTAATAGTAGCTACCTCATAGATTTGTTGTGGAATTAAATGAAATAATATATGAGAAATTCTTAGTCTAATACCTGATGACTAGTAAACAATCGATAGATATTAGCTAGTGCTGTTTCATCATCGTTGTCATCATTATCGTCTTCATTGTCATCATAATTATTGGAACAAAATAGCATGAAAATTCTCTTGCAGGGAGTGGGAGGTCCTGTAGCATTGATGGAGCTGCAGATTATAACATAGCCCTGTAAAGGGTCCATGTAGACCCATTATTAGGGAGCACTCAAAGTGAGAAACAGGAGACTTGAGTCTGCCTCATATCTCAGCCTTCTTATCTGTTAGAAGGGAAGACATTGGACTGGATGATTTTAGAAGACATGGACTACTATGGTTATTTGACCCTCAGTCATTAAGTAAGTATCTCATGCCATTCAATATGAAGAGGGTAAGTGTAGGAGGAATTAATTCATTTATTCAAATGTATTCATGGGGTGCCTATTCTAGATCTTAAACTCACTACTTTAGGAACTGTGGTACAGTCTTCAATTAAACAGATAAAAACTTCCAACTCATGGAGTTTGCATGCATGAGAAGAGACAGACAACAAAAGAATAAAATATATGGTATGCCAAATAGTGATAAGTGTTAGGAAGAAAAATGAAAAGCAAAGCACAGAAAAGTTATAGGTAATTCTGGGAGAATGATGTTGCTATTTAAAATAGAGGGGCCAGAGAAGATCTCACAGAGGAGGTAACATTTTAATCTAAGAACTAAAGGAGGTGAAAATTCAGGGAAAGAACATTTCGCACAGAGGAAACAGCAAGTGCAGAGCTTTGAAATGAAGCCAGACTGTGTAAGGAGCCATTGTGCTAGAGTGGAGTGAGCAAGTGAGATGAGGTCAGAGTCTAGTAGGGTTGTGTGTTGGGCATGGGGGAGGAAGCATATTATTTAAAGATGCCTAAGCGGTTCACTCTAAGGATTTTGGTGTTTATGTGAGATAGAAAACCATTGGCAGGTTTTGAATAGATGAGTTATGTAAATTGACTTACTTTTAAAGTGTATTACTCTAGTTGTTTTACAGAGAAAAAATATAGGGGAGCAAAGTAAATAGGGAGCTGTGTTAGGCTACTCTGGGTAAACAGGTTAGTGGCTTGGACAAGGATGGTAGTAGTGGGGTGGTAAAAAGTGATAGGTTTCTAGGTATACTTTAAAAGATAATTTATCAAGATTTTGTTGCTAGGTTGGTTTTGGAATGTAAGAGAAAGAAATCAAATGAAGATGATTTCAAGGTTTTTTCCCTGAACTACTAGAAGGATGGGGTTGACATTTACTGTGATGGAGAGATGAGAAGGAATAGATTAAGAGTGGAAGATCACACATTTGTAGATATAGATGGATAGAGAAATGGATACGGATATATAGATATGTATACATGTATGTTAAATTTCAGATGCCTATTAGCCATCCAAATGAAGATGTTGAGTAGGCAGTAGGATCATTAAGTCTGCAGTTCAGGAAATAGACCAGGGCTGGAGATATCCATCTGTGAGTCATCAACATATAAATGGCATTAAAAACTATGAGACTAGATGAGATCACCAAGGAAACAAATGCAAATAGAAAAGCTCAACAGATGAGACCTAGAATACTTCAAAATTTAGAGGGAAGTTTGAAGAGGGGAAATCAGTAAAAAAATTCTGAGAGCCAGAGAGGTAGGAGGAAAGCCAAGGGGAATGGGATCCTAGAAGTCAAGTGAAAAATATGTTTCAAGGACCAGGAGCTGTCCACTGGATTTAAAAACATGAAGGTCTTTGGTGATCTTTCCATTAAATGAATTGGAAGCTGATTTAACTTGGAAATAAAGCTGACCTTGCCCCTGTTCTGTAGCAGAACTCAGGTGGATACACTGAACTATATGCTTGGACACAGACAGAAATAGGACATAGTATCAGAAGAAGTACCCAGCCACACTGGGTAAAGTAATGAGAAATTAGCCCAGGGGAGCTCGTTGATGAACAGGAGCTAAAAGAACTACAGTGTTCATATTGCATTCCATGTCATATCCTAGAGACGCAATGGCAGCTCAAAATAAGCTTGTTTCCCACTTGGCTGATACGGAGGAATTTTTTTTTAAATTAACTATTCACATTCTTTTATTTAAAGGTATGGCCTATATGCGTAATTCCAGATAGGATGCTTTTGAGTCTCATTTAAGGAGTTAAGATATCTCCCGTAAGTCCTCTCAAAGCAATTTCTTTTAGTACTCATAGCATCAAACTGCTATCTTGATAATTATGTTTATTAAATGAATTAGTGAGTGGAGAAAAACATAGTCATTTATTTTTCCTCTGGGGCAATATGAACCTTTAGTTTATTCTGATATTCAACTGCACTCAGCCTTACAACTTGG
Organism: Lepilemur ruficaudatus; assembly: GCA_963574885.1. Taxonomy (NCBI): domain Eukaryota; kingdom Metazoa; phylum Chordata; class Mammalia; order Primates; family Lepilemuridae; genus Lepilemur; species Lepilemur ruficaudatus. The sequence continues at coordinate 11,272 of CAUYRT010063215.1, read as the reverse complement.
GATTTTTTGACAAAGTCGATTTGATCTTCTAATACTTCCTGTGATACTGTCTAAATTGCTGACAGATGCCTACAGGAAAGGAGGATTAGCCCTCTTACTGTCTGAGTATAACTGAGATCCAGCTTCGTCCATTTCCTATTATGGCAAATATCTGTGCTTGGTAATTACCTAAGGCTATTAAAATATCTCCTCCCAGCCTGCCCCAGGGTCCTTGGCAATTTATAGCTACTATGTGTGGCTTTCATTATTAGTGAAACTAGTGATAGAATTTCACCTTGGGTGTTCTCTGGAATTGGGTTATCTGTGGGGGTGTTGCTAGGATTAGACACCAAGGCAGAATGATGTCATCATATTCTTTAATATTAGCAAGGAGATGGGGATTCCAAGGTATTTGTGGAGCTGCAAAAGGCTTCTGATTACAATATTCAGGCTGATCAGAAGTTTTTTATACAGCTCTGTGTCCAATTCTCTTCCTTCAGTTGATACATATTTTGCATATACTGTGAGCTATGTTACCTTGTTACCTATAAAGTCATATTTTGCACTTTTGCCTAGTGGTGCCTTTACTGCTCATTCACCTGTCAGAAACAATGTATCAACCAACTAAGAAAGAATAATATCACAGTATGTTTCACAAGCCAGTCTTATAAGTTTGAAGATGAAAATGTGAGATTTTCTCTGGCATAATGAGCAATGATTCTGAGCCAGATATTTGCCCTTTCAGAGACTTGAGCTTACATACTTATAAAATGTAAATGACATTCACCTCCCAGAGCAAGAACCAAAAGTGTCTTGCATTCAATAGGCATTTTAATAAATGGTAGGATTCTCTCATAAAATGTTTATTCTTAATCCTACCTCAAGTACTAGACTCAACTGTAAATCGTAATCCATATTTTCTATAAAATCTTCTTTCAAAGGTTTTGTCCTACAAACAACAATATTAAAAAGTATGCCCTATGAGCACTTGATCTATGTAACACTCATTTGCTTATGTAACAGAGGATCTACTTAGGGGATAAGATTATAGACAGCTGTCCTTTCCTTATGTATATTGAAGCTTTTCATTATCCCCCCTTTGCCCCACAACTCCTCTTTTATACTATCTTTGGTCTTATGATTGTCTTTGGGGCCTGCAGGGAGGCATCCTCAAGAGGCATCAAAATAGTGGAGAATTATCTCTGGATGTGGACTGGGTATTGCTTTTGTTCATGGGTGACTAATTGGTGAGGGCTTGGTGTGGACAGACAAAAGTTCTTCCACAAAGGATATCTGGGCATAGTTGCAGGCTTATCTTGTTGGTTGTCAAGGACACTAAGTAGTGCTGTGGCACCCCCAGCATACTTATCAGAGTTTCCCCTCTTGGATCACTTGTCCTGCTCTGGTCTTCTGGGAGGTTTTCTCTTCTGCCTACCTCTTTGAAATTCCCTTGTCTTCTCGTGTTTACTGCCTTTATCTCTCCGCATCAAAGGCTTACCCATCCTCCAACCTTCTCTCAGTCTCTTACACAATCACCTCTCTTTTCCTCTCACAGTAACCCTTACTGCCCAACCAAGAAGTTCCTGAGCTCAAATTATCAACCACAGGATAAATGGTCCCCCTTTATTCCAGGATCAGTTTTGAGTCAGTATATTGTGGCTTGCTCTATGATTAACATACTTCTTTATCTCAAGTTAAAATATTCCTTTCTACTTCCTTTCTCCTTCCTTTTAGAAAAAGCTTTACTCTTTTAACTAATTGTCAATTAAAGATTCTCTAAACCCCACCTGTAAGCCCCTGCTTTGAGATGCCCTGCCTTTTCTGGCCAAACCAATGTATACTTTCCATGAATTGATGATTTATGATTTTACCTGAAATTCCTGTCTCCCTAAAATTTATAAAACCAAATTATAACCCAGCCACCTTGGGTGCATTTTCTCAAGACCTCCTGAGACTATTTTCCCTGGGCTGCAATCATTTATAATGACTTAGAATAAATCTCCTTAAATCATTTTACAGAGTTTTTTTTTTTTTTTTTTTTTTTTTACTGTTAACACTATGTAGGGTAAAAAATTTCTGAAAGAAATAGATTTCTCCATAGGAAAATACCATTTGTGTCCTCGGATATCAGAAACAAACATTGTAAAATAATGTAAGGGAGAGAATGGCCGGTTGTCTCATCCTGGAGGTTCATAAGTGAAACTCGTGCCTGATTTTTTTTCACAGATTTATTTAGATATAAATTACATAATGTAAAATCCAATGAATTTTAGTATATTCACAGCATTTTGCAACCATCACTAACGTCAATTTTTGAATATTTTTATCACCCCAAAAAGAAACAGCTTACCCATTAGCATCACTTCTCATTTCCTCTCTTTCTGCAGCTCTAGGCAACTATTGGTGTACTTTATATCTCTATAGTTTTTGCCTATTTTGGACATTTCATATAAATGGAATTCTATAATATGTGGTCTTCATGATTGTCTTCTTTCACTTTGAGTACTATTTTTAAGGTTAATCCATATTGTAGCATGTACTGATACTTCATTCATTTTTATTGCTGAATAATATTGTGGAGATATACTGCATTTTATTTACTCATTCATTAGTTTACGAATGATGGGTTATTTCTAATTTTTAGCTATTATGAATAAACATCAGTATACAAGTTTTTTGTGTATATATATTTTCATTTATGGTGGGTTTATATCTAGGAATAGAATTGGTGAATAATCTGGTAACTGTATGTTCAATATTTTAAGAAATTGCCTGGCTTTTTTCCAAAGTGGCTGAAGCATTTTATAGTACTATCGCCAGTGTATGAAGGTTCAAATTTCTCTACATCCTCACCAACAGTTGTTACTATTTGTCTTTTTTTTTTTTTAATTATAGCCATCCTAGTGGATGTGAACTGATATCTAATTAGGGTATTTATTTGTACTTACCCAAAAGCGAGTGATATTGAACATATTTTCATGTGTTTGTTGGCATTTATATATCTTCTCTAAAGAAATGTCTGTTTAGTTCCTTTTCCCATTTACAAATTAAGTTGCTTGTCTTTTGTTATTAAGTTGTAAGAGTTTTTTATGTATTCCACACACAAGTCCCTTATCAGACATACAGTTTGCAAACATGTTCTACCATTTCATGGATTATATTTTCACTTTCTTTCTTTTTTATATTGTTATGTGTTTACTGGATGTGTCCTTTGAAGACCAAAAGTTTCCTATTTTGATAGAGTCCAAATTACCTCTTTTTTTCTTTTGTCACTTGTGTTTTTGCCCTCATATCTGCAAAGGCTTTCACTGTCTCAAGGTTATGAAGATTTTCTCATATTTTTTCTAAGAGTTTGATAGTTTTAGCTTGCACAGGTAGGTCTCTGATCCATTTTGAATTAATTTTCATGTATGATATGAGGTAGCTGTTCAAAATTATTCTTTTTGTGTATGTATATACAGTGGTCCCAGCATCATTTCTTGAAAATGCTCTTCTTTCCTCATTGAATTATCTTGACACCTGGTCAAAAATCAATAATTATAACTATAAATCATAATTGTGAGAATTTATTTCTGGATTCTCAGTTCTATTCTACTGAAATATGTGTCTGCCCTTATGCCAGTACCATATGATTATCTTGATTACTGTAGATTTCTAGTAAATTTTGAAATAGAGAAATGTGAGAGATCAACTTTTTTTTTCTTTTTTCCCCAGAGATTATTTTGACTATTCTAGGTCTTTTACATTTGCACGTAAGTTTTAAGATAAGCTTGTCAATTCCTGAAAAATAATTCAGTTGAGGTTTGGTAGGAATTGTGTTTAATCTGTAGATGATTTGGGGGGAATATTGCCATCTTAACAGTATTAAATCTTCAACTTTTCAAATGCTTTTTCTACATTTATTGAGATGATCATGTGGTTTTTCTTCTTTATTCTGTTTGTATAGTTTATCACATTAGATAATTTTCATGTTATATTAACCTTGTATTCCTGGTATAAATCCCACTAGATCTTCACTTGTTGCTATGGTCTGAATGTTAGTGTTCCCTACACATTCATATGTTGGAACCTAATAACCAAGGTGATAGTTTTAAGAGGTGGGGCCTGTAGGAGGAGATTAGGTCACAAGGGTTCTTCTCTCATGAATGGGATTAGTGTGCTTATAAAACAAGGCTTGGGTAGCATATTTGACCTTTCCACCATGTAAAGACACACAGAGGGTGCCATCTGTGAGGAACAGGTCCTGCTCAGATACCAAATCTGCTGGTACCTTAATCTTGGACTTCCCAGCATCCACAACTGTGAGCAATAAATTTCTGTTGTTGGTAAATGACCCAGTCTAAGACATTTTGTCATAGCATTCTGAACAGACTAAGAAATCCTACTTGATCCCTTATATAATCATTTTGATATGTTGTTGAACTTAGTTTGCTAATACTTTGTTATGAACCACCTGAAGTTTATAGGAAAGGAAATAAGGAGGAAACAGTTAATCTTCCATTATTTATGTATCTTTTTCTTTAGAAGAAAGATAGATGCCTGCATGCGCGTGCGTGTACACACACACACACACACACACACACACACACACTAGCAGAACACATAGTTAGTGTTTTTCTTTAATTTGTTAAAAATATTTTTTTCTTTCATGTTTGATGGTCTTTATTCTCAATACAGTATCTTTGTGATACTCTATAATTCTTCTCCCAAAACATAATGAGGTGGATTAAGTAAGCAGAACTGGTTTGAGGAGAGAGAAGTTGCCAGAGAAGAATGCAAATGATAAACTCATACCTGAACAATTTTTCCAAAAAGATATGTGGTAAAAGTATATATGTAAATATTTTAAATGGTTCCTATTTTCTTAAGACTTGACAGCTTATAAGGCTCCGTCCCTATTTGGTTTGATGATACAGGAACATGGGAAAGTGTAGAAGACTGGAAGAGAGGTGCTGGGGCATTGTTAGTGTGCTGAGAGTAGAAGGCTGGTTATGTATCATATCTCAGGTTTTCGATTGTTATGTCTTAGACTTCATGGTGCTGCAGCTGGGGGCTCAGAAATTCTCTTCCCTGTCATGGAGTCAAGCATTAATAAGAGTTTGATATAATAAATTATTCCTATACTATGATAGAGTTACATGATCAGGCTGTTTCTGTTCCATAAAATAAAATTGCTAAAACAACCCTTTAAACCAAGCCTGAAGGCCTGAAAACCTTTAACTCTCTCTTCTTCAATAATAATTATAGATAGGGTACATGTATCCTTATGAGCCCTGTCTTATTTAATCCTCCACATCATGATGAGATAGGAACTATTACTACCCCTATTTTATAAATGGTGAAACTGACGTTTAGTATGCATCTTGCCCAGAATTATCTAGCTAATACAGCAAAACCTGAACCTGACTCTAGAGGCAACCCTCTTACCATTTCACTGTCAGAGTCAGGGACCTGATTTCCTGGTGCTTGGGAGCAGTATGTAAAAACATCTGATACCTTGATTAATTAATCAAACAAGCTAGCTTAATTGTGGAGAGCCAAGAGGATCGTGATGATTTGTCTTCTCAGACTAAGCCAAATTTCATCTTGAATCCACCAATCAGAGAGGAGAAAATGATGATTATTCCTCTTTTTTATAATATCTAATGTGGAAATAAGCCTCTTGATTCTTGGATGGTAGTCTTTCTTACTCCAGTGGAATTTATTTACTCTCCCCTTTTGGCCCATCATGAATAATGGGGAGTTTGGGGGAGAGAGAGAGAAGAAACAACTCCCATTTTCAGTTCTCATAAAATCCAGCATTGAAGACTTTAACTTCAAGTTGATATATAAACTTTGTAGGTGGAAGGAGGGGGCTAGATAATAAAATTTGCATCATTACATAATTTGTTGTAGTGTGGACACAGCCTGAGAACTCAAATTCGGATGCCAGCAGTTTCAAGTTTAACATTTGTCATTCCATCTTACAGTTACTTCACTGTGAAGGACTATTCATTCACTGTTTATTGTCACAGACTCTAAACATATGACACATTAGTCAGTAGCTTGCTGGCACCTGTTCTGATTCTGATATTGGCTGCTGTGCCTGATTTGCAGTGACTCAAGTTTGTCCTTTCCTCCATCTCACCCAACATAACAAGTGACCAAAAATGGAGCAGCAAATTGTGCTTTTAAGACCAGTTGAAAGTAAGTATTAAAAATTCTGACATGGCAATGCTTTGCTGCTTAAAAATTAAGTGAAATTAGGAATGATTATAAAGATGGTCACAGAGTGTGGCAGAAGCAACGCCAGACCTGAAATCAGGAGCTACCAGACTTAGTTCTAAGAAATGACAGGTTGTGGTAGTGGGTTCAGAAGGAAGGGGCATAATCCCCTGGAATAGAAGACCTATGCTGATTGTAGGATTGGCTCCAGAAATGGCTACCCAAAAGTCCGTAGAATACTTTAAAACGCAGCTAGGAAAATTCAGACTTAAACTAAAAATTAAAAATCTTTGGTCCTGGTGAGCTTTCATGGAAATGGACACTCATATATTGCTACCATGAGTAAGAATTAATCCTTTCCTGGAGCATAATTCAGAAATATTAATCAAGAGTGCTTAATTTTTACTGTGATTTCATAGGTGTATTCACATATCATTTTATTTGCTATAGTATTTTAATGGCTGCATTATATGCTATCATCTGGATGCACTATTTTTTTTATCAGATACCCTATTATTGTACTGTTAGGTTATTTTCTACTGTCATAAATAAATCTGATAATAAGACATATTAAAATATGTACATTTTTAATTTTGTAAGATATATGCATACATATAAAAATGATAAAATGAAATAAAAACATGATTGATTTTTGAGAGGTGACTTAGGGGTCATTTTATTTTCTTTGTCCTAATTTTTTTCCTAATTTTCCAAAAATGGGCATGTCATATTTTCAGAATAACTTTAAATATTAAAATACATCTTGTCATACAGTAAAAAGAAGCTATTAAAGACTTCTAGGGTTGCATCAAAAGGACTCAAGAACCAATATGAAGAGGCTTCTACTGGCTAAATGTAGGATAATTTGACATTAATAAGAATAGCAGAAATAGATTGCATAAATCAAATACATTTAAATCTATGATTTTATAATGATACTGTAAGTAAAAATCTCATTGATTATCTTTGGAGGATTCTAGGAACCAAATCATTATTTTTAAAACTGATAAATTAGGAGACAGAACTAAGCATTTATGCTCATTTTCCTTTAGGAACTATACCTGAGAGTAACCAAATAGTCACTGAATAATAAGTTTTATTTTTCAAAGAATTTTCACTAATAAATGAAGAGAGATTGCAGAATTTGCAGTCCCAGATGAAATAATGGATCTAGGCAATGGTCATCTATGGCTACTAACTTTATGCAAAGGAAGACAGTCTACAATATACATCTGTGATGGAAGTACACATAGCCTATGAAATATTCTTGAGAAAATGTCAACTGATCCTGAGTCTCTAGATCCAACTATCAATGTGTAGAAAATAGAGGGGAACAGAGTAACATTTTAAGTGACACCACATTGACTTATACAGACAATGCCTACCACCTAGCTTCTTCACAAAAAAAAAAAAGGTTGGGGGAGAAAGGAAAGTATAGTTAAAAGTAACTTAAAAGACATATTAACCATTCAGACCTTATGTAAATTCTGACTTGAACAAGTAATTGGAGAGTTACTTCATGGGACAGTCAGGTAAATTTGAACATGAACTGAATATTTGATGATATTGAGGAATAATTTTTAAATTTATTAGGCATGATAATAGTACTATAGTTAATTTATAAAGAAAGTCATTGTTTATATATACATTCTAAGACATTTCATTTTCAAGTGATATCATGTCTAGGACTTGTTTCACAATAATTAGTGGGGGAGGGAGAAAAGGATGGAAGTGTTGAGATAAGATTGCTCAGAAGTTATTAATAGTGATATTAAACCCAGAATTTAGGTACATAATGTCTTATTATATTAGTCTTCTACATTTGTATATATCAGAAATTTTTTAATAATTTCCAAATAATCAGTCTTGATTAGTGCTTAGGTTATATACATAAGGAAGGGTGGGGAGGTAAACTCTGGTTGTGGGGCTCAGAATCAAAAGTTAGATTTACAGAAATACACAAAGTTGGGCAGATGATGGTGCCATGTGATGGGAGAACAATTGGACCTCTTTACTTTTTACTGGCTTTAAGAATTAGCCTCTTAGCTCCTCAGAACTCAGAGGCAACTGATTATGAACACATCTTTTGGAGAGGATATTGACCTTGATATAAAATACATCTTGGCATAGAATGTCGTATTTTTGGTTGGGCTGGCTGGGCCTAAAGGTTTTCCTGTTGCTATGCAATTTTAGGGCTAAGACATTTAATTTTGTATCTTCTAATTCTCCCAACTCCCACTCTCTTCTCCTGTCTTGGAGGTAGAAATCCCTGGAATCCCCTTCAGGAAAGTACTATCAGTCCTCTCAAGAGCTGGGCTCGCACCCAGGAAATCAAACCGTATTAGGAATTAAGCTAATTGAAAACAAACCCCTGCGGTCTTGGTGAATTCACAGCGGCTCCTTTGCTGGCACTGGTGGCTTCTTTTTGTACAACAGATAGTCCCCTGAAATTGCATGCTAATTGAGTTTATAGAAAGCTAATGATGTGTTAATGGGTTTTTCGGATTAAATTTAAAATTAACAGTCTTCTAACACATTTTTTACACAATGAATCACTCCAACCTCATTTTTCTCTTTGTGAATCTGGATGTGGGGTATGGCATATCAAGAGTGTGTAGATGGAGTTGGCTTTGTGTTAATGGTGTTCCAACAGTATCAAGTCACCTCTACTATGACTCTTAAAGGTAGTATAAAGAGTGAACTACGGGCATCATCCTGGCTTTCAGGTAAAATCTGTGGGAACAAGTGATACAGTGAATGATAGTGACTACTTCTGAGCCAGAAAGACTTGGGTCTGACTTCCTTTTCTACCCCTTATCAGCAAGGTAAATGTAAAGGTTAAATCCCTTTTAATCTGAAAACAACTGGATCTCACTGTTCTCGCCTGTAAGAGTCTAACAATACGTATCTTAGAAAATTGTTGTGGAGATTAATAAGAATTTTCTAAATAGTGCTTGATAAGTGATAGACTTCAAAGTCTTAGGATATTTTGTAAATTTATCAACAAGGAAATCAATAATATAATTGTTAATGTAATTGTATTTGTTAAAGTGAGTGTTAATGTAGTGATAAATTGTTATCATGAACTATTAGATCTGAGAGGGAACTGAGAGCTCAAGTGGTTAAATACTGAGTTTACACGGAAGCTGATATCCAGAGTGATAAAGTTATTCAAAGTCACACAACTAGTTTAGATTTAGATTCAATCAAAATTTATTGACCAGCCAATTTTCTTGTATGTTCATCTAATAATGTCAAGACTAATAATTAACATTTATAAATAGAAGCCAAGCACAAAGTTTTACACTTTACTGATATAACTCTTTATACCAGAACCCTTGGAAAAATAAGTTCTGTTATCATTTCCATTTTACATATTAGGAAAGTAAGTATTAGGCATCTTATCCAAGTTCATAAGGCACTAACAGGCCAAAAAACTCAAGAATGTATCATTTCTTAGTGTTAAGAACATTCCATTTCTATTCTTTCAGTTATTTTAAAATATACAATAAATTATTGTTAACTGTAGTCGCCCTATTGTTTTACTGAATACTAGATCTTATTTATTCTAACGATATTTTTATACCCATTTACCATTTCCACTTTATCCACCCCCTTCCGCTACTTCTCCAAGTCTCTAGTAACCATCATTCTACTCTCAATCTCCATGAGCTCATTTTGAAAAAATTGTTTTTAGTTCCCAAATATGAGTGAGAACATGCAAAATTTGTCTTTCTGTGCTTGGCTTATTTCACTTAACATCATGCCCTCCAGTTCCAACCATTTTGTTGCAAATGACAAGATTTCATCCTTTTTATGGCTTAATAATATTCCATTTTGTACATCTAATGCATTTTATTTATCCATTCATCCATGATGGACACTTAGGTTCATTCCATATCTTAGCTATTGTGAATAGTGTTGTGATAAAAGTGAAAAGTCAGTTATCTCTTTGATGTACGATTTCCTTTTGGGTATATACCCAGTAGTGGAATTCCTGGAGCATATAGTAGTTCTATTTCCAGTTTTTGAGGAATTTCCATACTATTCTCCATAGTGGCTATATTAATTTACATTCTCAACAACAATGTACAAGAGTGTCTCTTTCTGCACATCCTCTTCAGCATTCATTCCTGCCTGTCTTTTGTAAAAAAATCATTAAAATTGGGGTCAGATGATACCTCATTGTGTTAATATTTTTGATTTGCATATCTGTGATGAGTACTAATGTTGAGCACATTTTTATATACCTGTTCGCCACTTGTGTGTTTTCTTTTGAGAAATGTCTGTACAGCTCTTATGCTCATTTTCAATCAGATTATTGGATTTTTTTCTTAATGAGTTGTTTGAGCTTTTTATATATTCTGGTTATTAATCCCTTGGATATTAATGGATAGTTTGCAAATATTTTCCTCCATTATGTGGGCTGTTTTTTCACTTTTTGAATAGTTTTCTTTGCTACGCAGAAGCTTTTCAGCTTGATGTGATTTTGTCCATTTTTGCTTTGGTTGCCTGTGCTTTTGTGCTATTACTCAAGAACTCTTTGCCCTAATGTTCCAGAGTATTTCCTGATTGTTTTCTTTGAGTAGTTTCATAGTTTCAGGTCTTAGATTTAAGTCTTTAATACATTTTGATTTGATTTTTGTTTATGGCGGGAGATAAGGGTTGACTTTGCTGCTGCATATGTACATCCAATTTTCTCAGCACCCTTCATTTTTTTATTTATTTGTTTTCATTTTTTTATTTCAGCATAATATGGGGATAAAAATGACAAATGTTTAGGTTATATATTTTGCCATGGACCCACCCAAGTCAGAGCTTGAAGCATGTCTATTCCCCAGATGGTGTGCACTGCACCTATAAGGTGTGAATATACCCGTCCTCTCATCCACCCTCCCACCTGCCTGACACCCAATGAATGTTACTACATGTGCACATCAGTGCTGATCAGTTAATACCAATTTGATGGTGAGTACATGTGGTGCTTGTTTTTCCATTCTTATGATACTTCACTTAGCAGAATGGGCTCCAGCTCTATCCAGGATAACATAAGAGGTGCTAGATCGCCATTGCTTTTTGTTGCTGAGTA